>CAUYMX010022981.1:0-21610 GCA_963573855.1 Lepilemur septentrionalis | reverse complement strand
GATTGCTTGAGGTCAGGACTTTGAGACCAGCCTCAGCAAAAGGGAGACCCTGTGTCTACTAAAAAGTAGAAAGAAATTAGCCAGGAAACTAAAATAGAAAAATTAGGCTGGCCATGGTGGCACATGCCTATAGTCCCAGCTACTCGAGAGGCTGAGGCAGGAGGATTGCTTGAACTCAGGAATTTGAGGCTGCTGGGAGCTAGGCTAACACCACGGCACTCTAGCCCAGGCAGCAGAGTGAGACTCTGTCTCAAAAAAAAAAAACAAAAACCTTTCAAAATCAGTACAAGTTTTGTATGTGCTCTTGTATTGATTTTGAATAGTAAACACATAAGGCGATATCTGACATTATATTATATCTTTCCTGTTTATCCCACTCAGGTATGAGCTCATGAGTACAATACCTAAAGTCACGCCAGTGCCCAGTAGGCATTCTAATATTCACTGAATGAATAAATACACGTAATTTACGATCTGAGGAATCCTTACTTGTCAGAAAACCATTTGCACTCGACAATTCAATGTTACCCTGATCAAATCACCCCGTTCCTCAACCCTAACTGCACAATTATTCCGTGTTGGAACGCAGGCTGGAGGGTTCAGGAAGAGAGATTTCAGTGGAAGTAAAAAGGGATTAAAGTAGCTGAGTGACAGGCAGACTGTATTTACAGCTAAAAGCCCACATTCAACACAGGTTCCATTCAGCTCCATTTTGCTAACAAGATTTCCTATCTCTGGGATGGCCCAGGAAGGTGAATAGAACAGGGAGTGAAAGACAGGTACCGGGCAGGAAAGCCCCAGGCAACTGAAAGAAGTATAATTAAATTACAGGGATCTAGTCTATGTGGGCCAGGATTTTAGATCTAATATCCTCAATAAAATAACTGAAACATGAAGAAGGCATAGTAAGGTAAAGAATAAGAAATACGGACTTCACAGAAATAAAACAGCTTACCTGCTTTAGAACTTCAACTAAAACTAAACAAAAAATGAAATCTACTGCTAAGTCTCTCCTTTCAAGAAGATAATCTCTTTCACGCTGCTGTTCATCCCTGAAACAAGAACCCAAAATTAGCCTTGTATCGTGACTGTAAGTTTTAAAACAGCTATTGCTTACTAGTTCATGCTGCTTACTATATTCCTACATGTATCGTATGCTATAGCAATTGTTAGTATGAGGTTTTTTTAAAAAAATAATCCGATGTATATATTACATGTTCTCATGTTCTCTTTTCATATATTGGGTGTTTACACACACACTTCACTATTATATCTGTCGGCAATTAAACCAAATCTAAAACAATTAGTAAGAGAAAGAAAGTTTAAGTTTCATTTAGAAAATCTAGCATCGCTCCATATTTGATGACTAATTTTTATATTAAGAACAGAAACAAAAGTAATAAATATTATAGATGAAAATACAGGACAAGGTTAACTTTTTTATAAATCTACTCTGAAAAATCACAAGTGGCACTGCCTAAAGTCCAATATTAAACCATGAGCAATCGCCTGACCACAAGCAGATGTTATATGCAATACCAGGATCTCTCTGGGAAATTTGGAGGAGGAAAAGAGAAATTCTAGGATTTGAGCAGCAAATAGAGTATCACAGTACTAGGACTAGGATGATACAGGGATTTCCCTGAAATGGCGTACATTTATTATGTATCAGTAAAAAATATAAAATTTTTATGAATCAAAAAAAATAATAATAATACAGGGTTTTGGCAATCTTAATTTATCACAATCGCTTCCCTTCATAAACCATATAAATAGAACCTTCTTTGAATATCATCTTAACTTTTCCGTGATTATTAAAGCTCCTCACCGAACTGCTGAAATGACACTCCTGAAATTCATTTTTGAACATGATCCAGTGATGAGCATTATAGGGCTACACCTCGTTTTTAACTGGTATGATCGACCCTTGCCCACTTACTACTGCCCTTCACAACAAAAACAATCAACGCTCATTGCTTAGGAACCAAACAATAACAATCCTCAGTTGATAACGTCATTACCACCTTCATTGGAAGTGTTTCGATTCCAGGAAAAACAATGGAAAACAAACCACTTACCCCTTAGACTTTGTGCTGGATCGAGGCCTGTACTCGTAAGACTCATCTTCAGTTCCATTCTGGCGTCGGTACCAGTCAAACAACGTGCGAAGCAGGGAAGGGAGACAGTGCTCTGCTACTGAGCTCATGGAGCTTATCAACTGACAACACAAGAGATCACCCGGAGATGAAGTGTCATATCCAAAGTACCACAGTCTCAACTCTATCAGCAGCCATTTAGAAATGAGCAGACATAGTGACTCAGATGCAATAAATGTGTAACAGGCCCCCCTTGGAACAAATTTTAATGACCCTATGTAATCCTCTCCTTAACTAACTACTAGACCTTTTGAGTTGTTTCCCAGAAATGATGGATTTTCTGCAAGACAAAGGAGCGGAGATTCTGAAGGACTCTGGGCAGACTTCTGACACCAGATTCACCATCCCCACAACCTGCCCTAGTTAGTTACACGGTGACCTGCTCCAAGGCACGTGGCCCCTCCTTTAAAAGCTCACGATCTCCCTTAGCACAGCCGGAGTTGAGGCAGCTTCTCCTTGATGAGATAAGACGTCTACAGTGTTAAAAGTTCCTTTCTTCCTTGAAGGGAAGCTCTCAACATTGAGACGATCCTGTTGTCTCAATCCTTGGATCTATGTGCATTGAGCAACTAAACCTCGACCCAAACCCCCTTGGGGTTTCAACAACAAATATGTTTTAAAATTAAAATAAGCGTCAGGAGTTTGGCCAAGTAATAAAGTCAGGTTGGCCAAGTTTCACCCACTATTGGCCTTTATCGAAATCCACGGTTTCGCTCAGTGGCTTTCAGTCTTTCTCCTGCCTCCCTACGCCACTCACGTGTGTGAAAACACGCTGTCAGCAACACCCCAATTACACATAGATCCTTCTGGGAGCGCTGTCACAAACAACATCAGAAACCATCTTCACCTCCTGCCCTGGCAACTCCTCTGCGCTCACGTGAACCAACGACTCTAAAACGTCGCCACTCCATGTAGATGAAGAGACGTAGCAACAAAGACGACTACAGTAAGTGGCAACTGTGGGGAAAGCTCCAATTTACTAAGCTGTGACACCTAAGAGAGAGTTACAATGACTCAAGCACTTAAGGCTCAGAATACATAAATGGGCACCATAAAGATAAGTGTAGTGCGGTGAGCGACCGCTATTAATTTTGAAACTACCTGAATTCTAGCAGAACGGCATGGATTCATTTCGTGCATGAACCCAATTTCAATCAGCAGCCCCTAAGGTTACTCTTGCCATCCTGAGGATCCCAAGAAAAACCTCCTCTCTTCACAAGAATTTCTGTATCTGATTTGACCCATTGGTCATAAAATTAATATTGCAAAATCAGCATGTAATCAAACATGCTCGACTCTACTGACTCATTTGAAAAGCTACGGGTTACAGGAATGGTCAAGGTCTCTTTGAGTTCCACGACTACAGGAAGACTCAGTTAAGGAAGATAAGTTGATATCTCTGGAAATCAAACATTTAATTTTCCCATTATTTCCTTTTCTGTAAGCAACTTCAAAATGTACTTCATTCAGGAAATTGTTAATGGAAAAGAATGAGACCATTTATTGGACTCTGTTCTCTTTTTCAGGACTTTCAGAGACTCCTTCCATCATCCTTTTATTATAAAGTACCATAATTTGACAGGGAAATAGTCTCTAATATGGAAAATTAAGTAAAAACAGTATTCTGATTTTATTTAACCATTTTTTAAAGTTTATAGTACAATGTACAGCATCAAAGGAAATCCCTTCTTAATACCTAAAGAAGGAAAAATAAAACACCATCTGCTACTGTCAACATAATACCAAAAGAGTTTATACCACATGTAGCTTTATACTCTGACGGAAAAAAAAAAGCTACGAGGCACAATTATTTATCATTTTTATTAATCATTTACTTAAGATTTCCATTTGTTACTTCACAAATGAATATTTTCCTTAAAATGTTTAATCACATTTCAATCCTGATAAGACATTGATTAGTAAAGTAGATTCTTGATGTGAATAATTTAAACAACTTTTGTAACAGCACAGGATTTGAAAAGTGTTATATAAGGTTATCTTATCATAGTACTAGTAGAGGACGTACCTTCCTATTTATGGTTTCTCTCTAGATCAGTGGCTGTTTACTAACGCATGCTGTAAATACAGGTGCCAGAACGCCACCCTGGGTGACTCTGATTGAGCAGAACTGGAGTGGGATCCGGGAACACAGTATTTTGGGAAGTCTCTATTAGGTGATTTTAACCAGTCTTCTTTATCAAATCTATTAGCCTAATATGAACATTAACTTCTATTTCTTAGACACAAAATTTTAAGTAAAGTGGGCCAGGAATACTAGATGGCAACAAAAAGCTAACATGAGTAATTCCTTTTTTCAAATAATCAACATATAATAATCATGATAAAATAAACTTGATCCAACATTTAATCTCAGCAAGAGGAAGATTTACCATTAGAAAAATATCACACGAGGTTTTAGATGTTGATATTCTATTTTAACACATACGGGCTCTTAGAGCCCCAACGGAGAAAAATATTAAAAAGTAAAATATTATTATTACACAAAAATTGTAGCAGTTGGTACACAAAGACTGAGGAATGTAACTGAAAACTTTCTAAGAAAAATTTTAAAAGGGCACATTAAAGAGATGAACAATGAAAAGTAAAAAGTTTTCAAAGGCAAAATGAACTGAAATCAGTAAAGGTCACAGCTCATTCTATTACTTGTTAAAAAACAACAAACAACAACAAAAAAAACCTACCAATGCCAGAATGAATTTAGTATATGAGGAGATAGAGGATCACTAAACAAAATAAGAGAATTTCTTAAGATTGGATATATTTGGACCAACTATTACAATGAACATTTTATTTCCAGGAAAAAATATTCCGCCAAAATTGACATACCTGGTCAAACTGAAGATCTTCACCCCTCTGAAGAGACCTGGACAATAGCTTCTCCTACAATAAAAATATTAAAAAATAAAGTATAAATATGAACTATTAGACATCTCCTACATGATAAACAGTTTAAAATTATGAGTCAGTTTTGCTTTTTTTTTTTTTTTTCATTTGAAATTAGGTTGGTTTGAAGAAAGGTAAACCTCTACTTGGCCCAAGGTCACACAACTAGGATTCGACGCCTTTGTCCCCAAGTGTGGCTCTAGAGTCGGAGCTCCCAGCCAGATCCCCTCCAGACCCAAGAGTGGTGTTGTCACGTGGTCTCCCTGTGACAAGTTCAGTTCGACTGTTCTTAGATTACGAGCCTAAAACTCAACATAGGACTTATTTAGACTCAAGTTCAACAGTCAACAGCATGTGGTATTCATCGTTATTTCAGTAAACACTGGAGTGAATTAAAGAGTGAATGAAGCAATCGATCGTTATTTCTTTTGTTGATCGATTGCTTCATTCACTCATTAATTCACTCCAGTGTTTACTGAAAAGCAGCCCAGTAGTGCAGTGATTATGAGCTTGTCCCATTAGCCAGATGGCCTTGGTTTGACAGCTGGCCAGACACTACTAGATGAATGACCTTAGGCTGGTGACTCACCGTCTTCAACTTTCTCATCTGAAAAAACAGGGTGATTGTCAAACACTTGTATCGGTAAGATGCTAGCTTAAGAAAAAAACAGGAAGCTTTCCATTTTTCTCTGGACCCTATGACAGTTCAAAGAAGTATGGAATTTTCTAGTCCTAGAAACCATGAAAAACAAGCTGGTATACTGCCTGGAACCCTTGCTTAGGAAAAGTAGTTTCTTTCCTCAAAATTTCCCCTTATTATTATATTATTTAGAAGTATACACATTGCCGAGTCAATTCTTCTATTAATAATTTGATAATTTCCTACAGTTGAACAATGATTGATAGCTGACTGATAGGCAAGGTACCATCTCAGCATTTTATACGTTAACTCTTGTCTCCTTACAATTTTTTTTAAGTCTTGAAAGTAAACTAACAATTCAGCACCCCCTGTACCAAGTACCTGCTCTATGCCCTATATATGTTTTTTATAGTCAGTTCAGCGCTTATTTTGAAAATGGGAATTTATTTCAACATCAGATTTCAGACAAGCCTCTTTCCACTCCTTGACGATAACTTCACAAGCTGAAACCCTTCAGAAGCCCATTTCCACAAGAAAATTTCAGGTCTTTTCAAGGTAAAGTTCCATACTTATGTTAGTGTTTATGTAGTTCTTAAACATTTCACATACACAAAACTGTACAACCATTTCTGTGAGGCCCCTATCTTTTTGTGTTATCACTGAGCCCTGTAATTTTTACTATGTCATTTTGCATCACATAGTGATTTTTAGGAGCACAAACGTGACATTGTAGCACAACTGATTGAACTATAAGCCCATGCCCTATACTAACTAAGCATGTTACAGACATTATTTAATCCTTATACCAATCTTATGAAATAGACACTAGTATACTTAATTTAGAAAATGAGAAATCTGACACACAAAGACACTTGTCTATAGTCACATAGCTAGAAAGTGACACTCAGAATATGGTAGCTATGCTGTTACAGTCCATGAGTCAAGTTGTACAATGTAGTCTCTTACACAAAATTTCATTACAAACCTTTCTGAATTCTTTATCATTCCTAATTTGATATTATGTATGTGATTTAACTGTTATTTTAATTTTACAAAGAGCTTATCTCGAATTCATTTGCCGATATTCCTAAGGTTTTTAATTTCATAAAAATGATGCTTTATTTTTATTGATTCTAACTTTAGCTTTCTTATTAATAAATTTGGTGGATGATTGTTTTCTAATTTGGTCATTTTCTAACTGATCTGCCACAGACTAAACAAAATTTGTTAAGTTGCCTATTACTATTTTTGTTAATATACATTCGTTTCCGGTAATATTCACTTTATATGTTTAGAATTGTATCATTGGTATGTACAACAATCTCATAATATTACACAACAACAAAACGCTTTTAACTCTGTGATAGTTCAAATTTTATTAAAAGTTTACTGCCTATAATGTAAGGGAAAAAGTATAACTTCGTAGCATATAATTGATAAGATATTATCGTGAAGTAAAGTCTAAGATAGTTATACTGTATTGTGGATTGTGTGTTTCAACACACACAAAAAATGTGATTTTCTTTTTCATTTTTTCTTGCTCCACTTCTACTGTGTGTGACATTTATATCTTATCCCCAGATTCATAAGAACCAGACACTCTCAAGTGTTGGGGATATAACGGTGAACAAAGCTTACAGGGAAAGACGGATATTAACTAGTCACATTGTTACATGATTCCAAACTGAGGAAAGTGTTGTGAAGGAAAAATACAGAATGCTCTGAGACTACAACATGAAACTTCATCTAGTTGTGATGGTTAATTTTAGCTGTCAATTTGACTGGATTAAGCTAGCTAGTAGAGCACTGTTTCTCCATATATCCGTGAGGGTGTCTCCAGAAGAGATGAGCATTTGAATCAGTGGGCTGAGAGGGGAAGACCTGCCCTCACCACTGTGGGCAGGCATCTGTCCAGTCAGAGGAGGGTCTAGATAGAACAAAAAGGTAGCAGAAAAGCAAATTATCTCTCTTTTGCAAGACACTCTTCTCCTGCCATTGAACATCAGGACTCCGGGCTCTCTGGCCTTTGGACTCTGCCCACCTTCCTGGGTTCTCAGGACTTTGGTCAGACTGATAGGTACACACTCAACTTCCTTGGCTCTGAGGCTTTAGGACTTGGAAAGAACCACACTCCTGGCTTCCTGTTCACCAGCTTGTACACGGCCTATCGTAGGACTTCGCAGCCTCCAAAACTACATGAGCCAATTCCCCTAATAAATCCCCTCTCGTCCACCCACCCATCCATCCATTCATCCTTCCATCCATCCATCCATCCATCCATCCATCCATCCATCCATCCATCCATATCTCCTATTGGTTCTATCTTTCTAGAGAATCTTGACTAACACACTAGCCAAAGAGGTTAGGGAAGGATTTCCAAATCAAGTAGATGTTGACCTTTTATCTGAAGAAACTAAGTAAAACAGACACACAAATTCTAAGCAGCAGGAACAGCATGTGCAAAGGCCCTGAAGCAGAAGGCTGCTCAGGAAACGGAAAGAAGACCAGCGTAGCTGAAGCAACCCCATCAGAACCTGAAAGACCTTCCTAAGAACTTCAAAGTTCATGCTAAGAAGTAATTCAAAGGTTTCAAGTAGGGATCAGATTTGCATTTAAAAGGCCATTTGGCTACCGTAGATAAGGGTTGGAAAGGACTGGGCTGGTGACACCAGATGGGAGTAAACAGGAGGGAGGACAATGCAGCAGCGTAGGCTCGGACTAGTAGGGTGGCAGTGGAAATGGAAAGATGTGGATTATTTGTACAATATTTAGGAAGCAGGTACAAAGAGACTTTGTGACGGAGAGGCTGGGGGGAACAGGAAGTGTGAACAGAAAGAAGGTATCAGGGATGACGCCCGGGTTTCCAGTTTGCACAAGTGGACGGACGGTGGTCCCCCTTTGTGAGAGGAGGAGCGCCATAGGAAGACTAAGATTAGGTAGGTGGGTGTGTTTCGGTCATGTTGAGTGTGAAGTCCCTGCAAGCCAAAGAAGAGAAGATGTCCACTAACAGGGGCTTGAAGAACACAGAGGAACAGACTAGCCTAGAGATATAAATTTGGAAATCATCAGTATATAGAAAGTAACCAAGTTCATGAAACAGTCAACTACCTAGGGAGACACTAGTAAGAGGAGGGTCTAGATTTGAATATCAAGAAACTCCAACAGTTAAAAGTTTTTGTAATCAACCACACAAAGTTATCAATGTTCCCTAAGTTCCATAAATTTAATAGGATTCCCCCCTTTTAAAAACAGAAACAGAGTTTTTTAAAATTCAATAAGCTGATTATGCTGTTCATATAGAGAAATAAATAAGCAGGAATAACAAAATTTGAGCAATTTGGAACTCACATATAAATAGACAAATCAATAGATTAGTAGAGAAAACCCAGAAATTGTAATACACATGAGAATTTTCGTAGAGTTTCAAATACTGGGGCAAAAAAGGAAAATTTAACAAATGGTATCAAATTAAATTGTCTACAGAAAAAATTAAGTGGAATCACCACCTCAATGAAGTGTTTCAAAAATTTAAATAAAAAAAATAAAATCAAAGTCTTACAAGAAAAACGTCCTAGAAGAAAAATATGGTAGTTTTTAAAAATAAGCTTATATCTTTCTAAATATGATCAAAAATCCAGAATCAAAACAAAAATAAATTCAACCACATAGAAATAAAAAGTAAAAAAGTATATGCACATTAAAAAAGCAACAACACGAAGAACACTTTTATTCTGTTCTGCAACTATAATTTTCAGGGTTATAACTGCGTTAGTTCTCAGTGGATTTGCTGGATCCCACACCAAGCACTGGAAACCCCAACAGCAACCCTCGAGTTTAGAATGGGCACAAGAAATCTGCATTCTTTGTAGAAAACTCAGAAAATGAAAACAAGTTAATAATGGTATAAACACAAAACAACCTACAATTGTGCTTCACATTAGTGTGTGGCAAATATATTTCTAAAGTTTAAATTTATTTATCAGTATAAACTATCATAAATATACTATCTATTATCATATCTGTTATTCTCTAATTTAGTTGATATATTGAGAACATTCTCCCAGTCTATAAATTTCTGTTTCTTTACTGACTACAAAATATTCTAATCCTGAGTTACCTCTTGGTATCCATGGGGAATTGGTTACAGGATCCCCTGCCCCAGGGAAGATACCAAAATTTGGGGATGCCCAAGTCCCTGATATAAAATGGCATAGTATTTGCATATAATCTAGGCACACCCTCGTGTATACTTTTTTTTTTTTTGAGACAAAGTCTCACTGTGTTGCCCAGGCTAGAGTGCCGTGGCAATCCTCATGTATACTTTAAGTCATCTCTAGATTACTTATAACACCCAATATAATGTAAATGCTACATAAATAGTTGTTACCCTATATTGTTTAAGGAATAATGACAAGGAAAAAGTCTGTACATGCTCAGTACAAATGCGATTTTTTTCCAACTATTTTGATTCATGATTGGTTGAATCCATGGATGTGTAAACCACAGACAGAAGAGGGCCAACTGTATATGAATATACCATGATTCATTGACCCAAAGTCCCCATTCTTGTATGCTGATGTTGCTTCTCATTTTTTGTTTACAGTAAATTTCCTTCTATACCTTTGTCAATGTATATATAGTTTTTCCCTGAGACATATTCTTCCCTTGAGTCAAATAAGAAATGAAATCTGGGCCAGGCGTCGTGGCTCACACCTATAATCCTAGCACTATTGGAGGCCGAGGAGGGAAGATCACTTGATGTCAGGAGTTCGAGACCAGCCTCAGCAAGAGTGAGACCCCATCTCTACTAAAAATTGAAAGAGAATTAGCCGGACAACTAAAAACATTAAAAAAAATTAGCTGAGCATGGTGGCGCACACCTGTAGTCCCAGCTACTTGGGAGGCTGAGGCAGGAGGATCGCTTGAGCCCAGGAGTTTGAGGTGGCTGTGAGCTAAGTGGACGCCACGGCACTCTTGTCTGGGCAACAGAGCAAGACTCTGTCTTTTAAAAGAAAAAAAAGAAATGAAATCTGACATGTCATCTATATTAGTCAGAGTTCTCCAGAGAAAGGGAACCAGTAAAGTGTGTGTGGAGAGAGAGAGAGAGAGAGATTGACTGATTATAGCTCATATGATTATGGAGGCTGAGGAGTCCCAAGAGAGACAACGATGTAGCTCCAGTCTGAGTTCCAAGGCCTGAGAACCGGGAGAGCCCATGGTATAAGTTGTATTCTGGAAGCCAGCTGGCTCAAGACCCAAGAAGAACTGATGTTTCAGTTCGAGTCTGAAGGCCGAAAAACACTGATGTCCCAGCTCAAGGCAGTGGAACTGGAGGAGTTCCCTCTTATTCAAGCGAGGATCAGCCTTTTTGTTCTCATCAGGCCTTCAGCGGTCTGAAAGAGGCCCACCCACACTGGGGGGCGGGGTGCAATCTGCTTTACTCAGCCTACTGGTTCAGACGTTCATCTCATTCAGACACACTCAGAATAACGTTTGGCCAAGTATCTGGGCAACCTGCGGCCCAGTCAAGTTGACACAGGAAATTAACAATCACGATGCCCAATGCCCATCAAACTTTCCTCTGTCCAAAATTTTCTTTATTCCCCCTTCCTCTCAACCCATTGCAACATAGCATCATCGTACATTTCTTCATTCTCCTGTTTTCTACCGGTGGGGGCTCCTTTACGAACCAATGAGGATCTTTCTATACTAATGTCAGACAGTGATGCAGACCGACCCTTTCTTGGGCATTTCTTCATCCAAGCAAGAATGAGAACACATGCAGATGAAAGAGGGTAGAGACCTTGGTATCCATGATGCCCTCCAGACCCAGCGGTTCACGGGTAGAGGGCCTAAGCAGTGGCCAAGCAGAAGGAAGGAAGCGTGACAACCTTCTCAGAAATAATTACACCATGGCCTTCTAGTCCACACGCGCACCTCCTCACAGACTTCTGAAGATTTGACATCCTCACGGAGCTCTTCCCGAAGCAGGAAATGGGAGTGGGCTGTATTTTTCCAAAATATGAACTCAAAAAAGATTTTTGAATGCAAAAGGATACTCACGTGATCATCAGTACAGAAACGTGAAATAAACATACTGCATGAAATACAAATCACTCATCGAGGGCTTTGTATTAGTCTCTGAGTTTGATCCCAGTGTCGTTGAGGATGCCCCAGTCTTTGCTCAAGCAGATGTGCTGTCTTTCAATATGTGAGTATTTTAAGAAGAGAAACTACTCAAAAGTGTTATGTTTATACTCTCTGCAACTCATTATCAGAAACTAAAAAGAATAAAATTATTCTCTATATGCACACATCAATAAATACAAAGACTTGTGTACAGGAATGTTGCCTACAGCATTTTTTGAAAGTAGCCCCAAATTGGTGTTAAGTCCAAAACTGCCTATCAACAGAGACTGGTTTAAAAAAAAAAAGACAAAGCATGGCATTTTCATTTATTGAAGTAATATTCAACTGTTAGAAAGAATGAGATAAGTTTATCTTATAAATTTATCTTATATCTTATTTAGATTAGTTTATCTTAGTTTATCTTTTAAATTTATCTTATATCTTATTAATATTGAAGTAATATTCAACTGTTAGAAAGAATGAGATAAGTTTATCTTGGCTGATCTACAACAATATCCAATTTATATTGTTAAAATAAAAATAGGTATAGAAACATATATATAAAAATCTCATTTGTGTGGGGTTTTTATTAAATAAAAAAAGTGTCAGGTGCTACAGAGATGGATAAATGACATGAAAAACAGCAGACTAAAAACTTTTTATGTTTTTATTATGTAACCTTTATAACTATGTCCACTTTTTATAATGCTATTATTTTCATAGTAATTTAATTTTCATAATAATATAAAAATAATGATTCTAACGCTCACAATCCTTTATATTATAATTTAATTCTATACCAAGTATGTATGTATAGAATACGAACAAGCAACATAGAGCCTTCTGGACAAAGTAAAAATTCACTGAAACTGTTTTGACAGCATGACAACGATACTGAAATATTTCAATGGTTTTCAATAAGGATGGCAGGGTGAACACACGCATAGCCAACCTTCTCTCCTAAAACCCTACAGAAACGACAGTAAAATAACTTGTATAAGGGCTAAAACCCAAAGGACAAAGAGTATGGGAGAGAAGGTAAAAAGCAGATGAAGAACATAACTTATCTCACCTAACGATGATGACTCCTGAGAAGGCAAGAGGGAAAGTCAGCAGTCTGTCCCTCCAGCCAGTCATGCCCTCGTCCACATCACTTACGCGTGCGCAGTATGCCAGGCACTGCTCTAGGCTCTGCAGACACAGCCGTGGACCAAATGCAAAGCAGCTGCTGCCCTCGCAGAGCTGACGGTCTCACGAGAGAGCAAAGGAAACGTGTATCATGATAGGCAGACTTAGGAGAGCTTGGAACGGGGATCGAGATTTCAGATGACATGACCCCGGAGAAGATGATATTTGCGAGAAGTGACTGAGCTCGCCACACAGCGAGAGGAGGAAAGATGAGAACTTGGGCGCTCTGAAAGTATGGCGACGTGAGGAAGAGAAAGAGATTGTTTAAGGAAGATTTAGACCCTGCCTTCCACTCCCTTCTCCCATCCGCTTAGCCAGGTGACCATCCCTCCTCCTCACCCACGGAGCAACTGCCTGTCTTGGGAAAGGGCAAAATAGGGACATGCTGGCTGGGGGACATGATGGCTGAAGACAGCGAAGCTAAGTAAAAATTTATACACTGAAAATTAAAGCCCCAGTCATCTCCTGATTCCAGCCCCCCAGAGTGCTGGCAGCCAAAGCCTCCACTCTCCCACTCGTGGTACTGCAGGGACCTTCTCTGAGGACTCCGAGTAGCCCCCAGAGAAAGATCTGGCACTGACGGTCCATCGATGATAACACACTGAAGACCACAGTCAAAAAGCCTCTTCCATGTACACGGGGCTTCCAAGCTACTGTTTAGTGCCTCATTCTTAAAATGTAACATGTTACAATAAACACGTGAGAAGGCAAAACTAACAGAAAAATCCAGTTTGGAGGAAATAGATCATACATAGGGAGAAGATGCCCTTTTGAAATACGTATATATTTAATATTCCCAAAAAATAGTGGAAATTGCAGAGTTTTTAAAATACTGGGCCTAACCAAATACATAAGGGCGAAATCAGCAGGTGATTGGTAAAAATCCTTTTTATTTTTCTATTTTCTTTTCTAGTCACTGGCAATCTAAAAAATTAACAAATAAACTTGGATGTTCCTGGGTCATTACGGAGGATTGATCCATCTTCTTTTAGGAAGAAAGAAATCTAAGGTATTGGGTTGCACAGTCTGCAAGCTGCAATTTCAATCACCGATTGCCCTTCCTGAATCTTCCTTCTAAAATGAAAATGAAATTGTGGCTAAAAACCAAGCTCAGCTAACCTTAGAAATGTTCTGGACTCCTTAACCTTCTTTTATTATGGTTTCTAATATGCGGATGAAAAAGCCAATTCTCTCATTTTTTAGCGGTTGATTAAACTGTTTCAGCAAAAGCCATTCACATTCGTGCTTGTGAGGTTTTTTGGAACCTCCTGTCCCGAGCGACCCTGAGCCAGGTGCCACTCTCCTTGTATCTGATAAGCCCTGCATGCTGTTCTCTTTAAAGCAACTCTGTAAGACTTTCATTACAGAACTCAGTTATCGTGGATGCTTGTTTATTACCTAAAAGGGCACAGAATAAATACCAAAATAAATGAAATCACAATAAAAGCATCTGAAGCTATAATGTAAACATTGTGACAACATTAGATTCAATGTGTTTTCATCATCTAATCTTGATGCTATGGATTTCCAATCTACCTAGACCTGGACATAAACGAAAACAAAGCATGCAGGGCTGTGACCTAAATAAGAAGTTACGTTATCATATATGGGAGTGTAAGGGGTAAAATCGGTAAAATACGATGGGGGTTTGGAGGTTTTCCTGGTGTATCAGAAAGAGTAAACAGGGATGACTCTTCTATTTGTGGGATGATGGAGTGGAAACATCTATGTTCTGATGGAATCCTCACCACTATTAACAATATCTTTATAATCTCATTTTAGATTATACAGCAGATGCCTCTGAAATTATCCGTTGAATGAATGAATAAGATACAGTCAGCATCAGACTATTCTAAAAGAACTATTAGAAGCTCTGGCTACAATAATGACATCACGTTTGATTAGAAGAACAAAAGACACCCAACACAGTTGTGTTTCTTAAGGCTCAATTCAACGTAGAACACAAACCTTTACCAAGCACCTCCTGCACTGAGTACCGACCACCACAGACACAGAGATGAGAGAAACCTGGCTCCAGGTATCCAGCAACTCACATCAGAGGAGATAAACATGGAAGCAGTTAACTATAATATGACATAATCATAATCTTAGAGTATACACAGATTTTTACGGTAGAACAAAGAGTCACTTAGCTTGGAGGAGGATCATCACTATGTTAGAAAGAACATATGGGAAGTCTGGAAGGATGAGTAGATTTTTTAAAAACAGGAGTTAAAAGCATTTTAGATTGAGAGAAAAATAAGATCACCCACACCAGGTCAGAAAAATACATAGAGGATATTTCAAGCATCATAACATACGTCAAGATGGGAGAATTGGAAGATACTACACAAACTTCAACAAGGCAGTGAAGAGCCTAGAGTGAACTGTCAACAGCTTGGATTTATTCCATAGCAATGAAAAGCAAGCAAGCTTTTTTAAAGCAGAAAGGTGATGATATTTGTGTTTTACATAAAGAAAAGGTTTTCCAACTACATACAATAGCTAAAAAGTCTGTCTTCAATCTCTTCTCCCTCTTATTGTTCAACCACTGTTTTATCTATCATAATAGCATTGACAACTCTTCAGAAACGGAGCCAAACATTTGTTTTCAGTTTCTCTCTCTCTTCCCTCCTCCCTGCCATCGGTTCTACGCGTAGAGAGCCCCTCGCATTCTGCAAGTATGACTCACGAAACGTACGTGCAAAAATACGTTCGCTTGTTTACTGTAAGTATGGTTACGGTCTCAGCGTTAACTCACGGTATCTTCTACAATCTCCTTTATTTCCTGTTACCTTTTATCTGTCTCCACAAATCCCACTGGCGAAACCCATTTTTGTTCATTTGTGACCTGTAGCAACTTATCAAAGTGGATTCTAAAGTCACTGCAGCTTTCCACATCACCACTATCCCTTAATTTTTTTTTCAACTATATTATTTCCTTTGGAAAATCTGTATTATAATGCTTAACACAAAAGTCAAGAAAACATTTCAGATTGATAAGTCAGCTCTACTCACCAAGGGTTCAGCCATTACAACTTCAATTTTCTTTTCAGCTTGAACGGCAAATTCTGCAAACAGGCTCTTGATGACATATTCACCAGGCTTGACATCTGGGTCAATCGTGATGTTTGACATGATGATATTCTTCTTTCCACAAGAGGAATGAAAGTTGGAAGAAGCACAGCACTTACTCACTTTGCTGACTGGTGCTGAAGCTAAAAGAAACAAAAAAAACCCTACTTTAGCAATCAACTCAAAGAGGCCTCCCATAACCACCTTAATTAATACGTGTCCTGCCTCTACCCTATCCAGACCTCCCAATCTCCATTTCTGTTTATTTCACGCCACCTCCCAACACTCTGCCTGACACATCTACAATTTAGTTATACATTATGGTTGTTATGTCCTGTTTCTCTCTCCACCCTACTAATGTGAATTCCGTAAGAACAGGGACTTCCTTTGTCTTCTTTGTTCATGGTGAATCCCAAGAACAATACCTGGCATATACTAGGTGCACAATAAATATTTATTGAATGAACAGATCTTAATAATCAGACATCAAATGCAATGAAGGAAATAAAACAGATGTGGATAAACGAAACAGGAACAGGATTAGGGGATTGAAAGGCAATACTACTTTGGAAAACACGCTCGGGGAACGGCCTCGCTGAAGAAACTGCACTTGAACTTGGGCCTAAATGACGAAAAAGAGGCAGCGAGGCAAAGCACGAGGAACAGAAAGCACAAGACGAAATGCGCATGTTGGAGAAACAAAGAGACCAGTGTGGCTGGAGCTCAAGGGAGGAAGCCGGGGTGAAGGGCCACGTGAGATGGGGTCAGAGTCATTAGTCAAGGAGCAAATGGCAGAAGACCTTCTAGGACCTCAGCTTATGTCAGCGCCTGTGGCCTGGAACATCCATGGAGACTCTGCAAGTTTGTACTGCTCTGCCTCGGCCTGGTCTCCAGACACTGCCCTTTCCACATGCTGCCCTGTACGTAACTCTTCCTTGAAAGAGGAAGCAGGACACAAGTATCCAAAAACCAAATTTCTGTGTCTACAATTATAGGACAATAAATTTGTTCTAAACATATACATTCAAAACTTTTAAGGACTTGTTCTGTCAAATTAAAAACAAAAACTACCCTACCAAACAGTAGGTCAAGATACATAAATTTGTAAAGATAAGCTAAACAATATGACAAACTGTTAATCTTCTATCCAAAATATCTTTGTATCGTACCAAGTTAAAATACATTATGTATTCCATTCTAGGACTAAAACTGTCTCATAAAAACAATTCAAAACAAAAATTCACAGTCCTTTGGACACAGGGCACATTATCGTAAACAATGACCTGTTTGTTTACTGTTTCATGATCCAACATTGTGTATTATTAAAGGAGGGAAATCTGTGAGCAAATGTCATTGTGGAAAAAGGAGGAGATCTAAAATCTTTCTTAAAAATTATTTTGGATCATTAAGGACTATAATTTGTCTTAAGGTAGTGGATATAAACTATATCTTTTCCTTTAATTACAATCCATAAGAGTATAACAGAAAGTTCCCCTGGCTTTAATTTTACATGTAACTAAACAAGAACCTTTAAAACAGACCGAGGTACTTAAATTCTAAATTTTGATGAGGTAAAAACTTCCTAAATGATATCTTAACCTTTAAACATTCTTCTTAAAAAAAAAATTTTTTTTTAGTTAAAATGACCTCTCAAATAACTTGCCTTTTTTCTTTTTTGAGACAGTCTCACTCTGTTGCCCGGGCCAGAGTGCCGTGGCATCAGCCTAGCTCACAGCAACCTCAAACTCCTGGGCTCAAGCGATCCTCCTGCCTCAGCCTCCCAAGTAGCTGGGACTACAGGCATGCGCCACCATGCCCGGCTAATTTTTTCTATATATTTTTAGTTGTCAAACTAATTTCTTTCTAGTTTTAGTAGAGACAGCGTCTCGCTCTTGCTCAGGCTGGTCTAGAACTCCCAACTTCAGTGATCCTCCTGCCTCAGCCTCCCAGAGTGCTGGGATTACAGGTGTGAGCCACCACGCCTGGCCTGTTTTATAGTTCTGAAGGCTAGAAATCTGACATAAAGTTATTGGCTGGGTTGGTTCCTACCAACTGTTGTGAGGGAAGGGTCTGTTTCAGATCCTAACTTACCTTGGCTTGTAAATGCTCTTCTTCTCCCTGTACATTCACTTGATAATCCCTCTGTGTGTGCCAGTGCCCTAATCTCCTCTTCTTATGAAGACACCAATCATATTGATTTAGGGCCCAGCATAATGACCTCATTTTAACTCAATTATCTCTTTAAAGACCCTCCTTCAAATACAGTCTCATTCTGAGGTATCGGCAGTTAGTTCTTCAACATATTAATTTTTGGCCTACACAATTTAACCTATAACAGACTCTTTGATTTCTATTATATTTCTGATCTTTCATATTTCTATGGTGCATCCAATGACATGCAGAAACTCGGTGTGGGAATGTGGTTGAAGAGATCCATGAGGGATCTATGAAACAATGTTGGATGTTCCCTTCAGTGAGAGAGACTTGTACATGCATCATTTTTCCAAAAGATATATGGCCATATGACTTGTTGGTACTTTTCGTCTTTCTCCCTTTTATTAACAACTTCATTGAGATGCAATTCACATAGCATATAATTTGCCCATTTAAACTGTATGATTCAATGCCCACTTCATGTCAGTTCTTCTTTTCCTTGTTTTCTAACTTGCCTTGGTTTAATCAAATTGCAATGATTCCAAATTATATTTTTAGCTGACTAGCTCTAATTTTATATTAGTGTTTGCTTAAAGGTTTATAGTATACATATTTTAACTTGTCACAGTCTACTGATATCAAATTGTATTATATCACTTCACAAATAGTGTAAGGTAAGAGCATTACAATGGTATCTCTTCATTTTTCCTTTTCAGATATTCGTGCTGTACATTTTACTTTTATATAGCTATAAACCCTGTACTGAATTGTTTTTATTTTTTTCTTAGCAGCCAAAAGCTTTTAAATAAATTTGAATAATAATAAAATTTCTTATATACTGATTTATGCAACTATCATTTCTGGTTCATTCTTTTGTGTAGATCAATATTTCCATATAGTCTACAGGACTGTTTCACATTCCTTTAGTACAATTCTGCTGGTGATGTACAGGGATACTTCCTTTTATTGAATTTTTCTTTAGTGTGCTTTGCAGATATTTACAAATTGAAGGTTTGTGGCAACCCTCAGCCAAGCAAATCTATTGGTGTCATTTTCCAACAGCATGTGCTTACTACATGTCTCTGACACATATTGGTAATTCTCATCATATTTCAAACTTTTTATTATTATCATATTATGGTGATCTGTGATCAGTGATCTTTGATGTTGCTATTGTATTTATTTTGGGGAACCACAAACCATGCCCATATTACATGGCAAATAATAAATAAATGTTGTGTGTGGTCCAGCCATCCCCTCATCTTTCACCCTCCCCTTGGACCTCCTTATTCCCTGAGACAGGATGATATTGAAATCAGGCCAATTAATAACCCTGCAATTTCCTATAAATGTCCAAGGGAAAGAAGAGTCACGTATCTCTCACTTTAAGCCAAAAAACCTAGAAATGATTAAATCTGGTAAGGAAGTCATGTCAAAAGCCTTGATATGCTGAAAGCTAAGCTTCTTGTGCCAAATGGTTAGCCAAGTTGTGAATGCAAGGGAAAAGTTCTTGAAGAAAAATAAAAGTGCCACTCAGTGAATTCACAAATGATAAGAAAGTAAAACAGCTTTATTGCTGACATGGAGAAAGTTTTCATGATCTGGATAGAAGATCAAACCAGCCACAGCATTTCTTTAAACAAAAGCCTATTCCAGATCATGGACCTAATTCTCTTCAATTCTATGAAAGGGAAGAGAGATGAAGAAGCTGCAGAAGAAAAGTCTGAAGCTCACAGAGTTTTTTTCATGAGGTTTAAGCAAAGAAGTCATTTCCATAACACAAAGTATAAAGTGAAGCAGCAGCTACTGACATAGGAGCTGCAACAGAAGATCTAAGATCATTGATGAAGGTAGCAGCTGCACTAAGCAATAGATTTTCAATGTAGATAAAACACAATATGCCATCTAGGGGTTTGGTAGCTAGAGAAGAGAAGTCAATGGCTGGTTTCAAAGCTTCAAAGGACAGGGTAAATACTGTTAGGGGCTAATGCAGCTGATAACTTTCAATTTAAGCTAATGCTCATTTACCGTTTCAGAAACCTTAGGAGACCTTTAGAATTATGCTGACTCTGCTCTGCCTGTGCGGTATGAACAGAACAACACAGCCTGGATGACAGCACATCGGTTTATTGAATATTTTAAGTTCACTGCAGAGACCTACTCTTGGAGAAAAACAAATTCCCTTTATAATATTACTGCTCAATGACAACGTGCCTTGTCACCTAAGAGTTCTGATGGAGATACACAAGGAGATTAGTGTTGTGGCTGCTAACACAACATACATTCTGCAGCCCATAGATCAGGAAGTAATTTCAACTTTCAATTCTTATTGTTAAAAAAATGCATTCAGTGAGGCTATAGCTTCCATAGATAATCATCCTTCTGATGGATCTGGGCAAAGTAAATTGAAAACTTTCTGGAAAGAACTCGCCATTCTAGATGCTATTAAAAACAATTGTGATTCATGGGAGGAGGTCAAAATATTAACATTAACAGGATCTTGGAAGAACTTGATTGCAAGCCTCATGGATGACTCTGAGGTGTTCAAGAGTTCAGTGGAGAAAACTTACTGCAGATGTGGCGGAAATAGCAAAAGAACTAGAATTATTGGGTTGGTGCAAAAGTAATTGCAGTTTTGGACCATGAATTTTAAATCATTATAACTAGGCTCAAATACATCTTTATTAATCAAAATAGAAACATTACAATCAACAGATTTTTGCCAAAAAGAAATAAGTTTGTTTAGTTCTATAGCATAAAAATCCATGCGTTGGGATTCTACGAATTCTTGGAAAGCATTTTCTGCATCCTGCTTATTGTGGAAGTGTTCTCCCTGCAAAAAGTTGTCGAAACACTTGAAGAAGTGGTAGTCGGTTCGTGAGAGGTCAGGTGAATGTGGCGGATGAGGCAAAACTTCGAAGCCCAATTTGTTCAACCTTTGAAGTGTTCGTTGTGCCACGTGCAGTTGGGTGTTGTTGTGGAGAAGAACAATTTCTGTTGACCAATGCTGGCTGCAGGTGTTGCAGTTTTCGGTGCATTTCATCAATTTGCTGAGCATACTTCTCCAGTGTAATGGTTTTTCTGGGATTCAAAAAGCTGTAGTGGATCAGACCAGCAGCAGCCACCAAACAGTGACCAGGACCTTTTCTCTGGTGCAAATTTGGCTTTGGGAATTGCTTTGGAGCTTCTACTCTGTCCAACCACTGAACTGGCTCCTGCCGGTTGTCGTATAAAATCCACTTTCACTGTCACATCACAATCCAGTCGAGACCAATCTTTCTTTGTTGTATACAAGAAGAGAAGATGATGATTTTTTTGATTTTTGGTCAGCTTAGGAGGCACCCACTTATGGAGCTTTTTCACC
>CAUYMX010022980.1:0-19910 GCA_963573855.1 Lepilemur septentrionalis | reverse complement strand
GATTAGACTGAGTCCACTCAGATAATCCAGAATAATCTTTCTATATCAAGATCCTTAATTTAATCACAGCTGCAAAATTCCTTTTGTCATGTAAAGTAACATATTCACTGGTTCTAGGAATTATTAATAGAATGTGGCCATCTTTGGGGGGGAAAACTATTCTGCCTAGCACACTGTAGATTGAAAATTTAATAAAAAATTCCATGTAACATAAAAGTTTGAAGCTAGTTTGAATCTGGCATTCTGAATGGTGACTTTTCAGTGAGGTTTTATTTTTTTCTCTATAAAATGTTTCATCATTTTCTGAAACCTTTACCAGCCCCGTTATGCCTTAAATGTGTACAGAAGCTTCTATATTGCACATAAATTTTTTTCTTTCAATTGTTTCCTCTCCCCAAGTATTCTTTCCTTTTATTTGTGCATTATCTTTATGTCAAAGCATTTCTCAACTTGACATTTTCTTTCTAAGGTTTTAGCCTCCCGTTGCACAGGCTTTTTATTACTTCACAGGAGAAACTCATTACAAAGTTGTTTTTATTCACCACTTGATTACTTTATTTTTGACACCAACATCATTTTAATCTCTAATGTTTCATATTATATTTATTAGAAAGAGATTGTAGATGAAGACAATTAAAATTCTATCAGTGTTAGTGGTTAAATGTCAGCTTTACAACAGATTTGTGTTTATCTGTTTTGAATATATTTATAAAAATATATATGTGTGTATGTGTATGTGTGTGTACATATACATATATATGCATGTATTTTATGAACTTTTACTTGTAATATCTTCCCATTATTTTGTGATCTGGCAGCTGACTACCTGTGAGATAGCTAGGCTGGCCGGCACTTAAAGTTATACAGAGAGAGTGAATGCAGGCAGAAAGTTGGAAATATAAAATTATCAACAGATTGTAAATGCTATTGTTGTTATCTATTTCCAAAGACTGTACAAGCCTGTTATTTCAGAGTTCCCATTAATTTTTTCACACAGAAATTTGGATTTAGAGTTAAAGCTCTTCAAGCAACTTGAAAAGTACATGACAGCACATTTGTATGTCTATTCCACTTAGTAAAAAGGGCCAAAAAAGCTCCTCAACTTCTCACAGGCTTTGTCATTTAATTTGCTCTGTCCCTACATTTTTGTAAACGTTATGGCTGTTCTTTGACAAGTCTCTAATTTTTCAGATAGAATGACTGTTCATGAGAGGATTTCAATTTTCAGCACTTGGCTTTTTCTTTCTTATTCTCCTTAAATATACAGCTTAAATTGTGAAAATGCCAGTTTGAACTTCAGCTACTCAAATTTAAATATCAACCAAAGTCTTCTTAAGTCCTATGATATTTCATCAGTGCTCAAATCCCTGCTTTCTTATATCACGTTCAGGGAACTCTGCCCTTCCTACTCTTTAGCGGGAGGGATAGGAGAGTCTAATGTCTGGATCATTCTAGAGGCTGGGGTTTTAAAAAGAATTTCTGCCTTTGTTTCCAAAGTTGAATTATGGTCAAGTAAGTTCCCTTGCGATTGGTACTATATTTTGAATCTCCCAAGAGATAGGGTGTGTGACACGGACAGTTGATATGTGAATGTGAAGATTGACATCACCATAGTGTGGCGCTACTGGGAGGCCAGGTTACAGAAGTGGCTTTTAGAAATCTGTCTTCTTAATCTTTAAGTTTAAACATATAAATAATTTGAAAAGTATATTTCAGTATAAACTAACCTAATTTGGCAAAATATTCAGGACTTTAAAATAACTACTGGATAAATTTGAAATGATGTTACTGCTCAGTTTGTGAAAATATTCAGGTCAACTTACATCAATTTGAAGATATTGTATTTGCAGACAAATGGTACAGATATATCACAGGCCTAAAAATTGGTTTATAAAACTATACAAACATTACATGCAGAGTCAAGATATTTTAAGGATGTGCAGGAGGAGTGCAAACCTTCATTTCATGGGAAAATAAAGAACTCAGTGCTAAGGAAATTGATGTTATGCTAGAGAGTTGCCTATCTGAAATATGTATACAAACTGTGAAGGGAGAAAGAAAACCATCTGTCTAACACATGACTTCTAAGTATTGAAAACAAAATTCTAGATCGTAATGGACATAGCTCAACATTTTAATTTTGCCATAAAAATTTTGCAGTAATTAATTCTTAAAGACTTGAGCATTCATTGTGTGAAAGACTGTGTAGTTTACTATGGAGTATTCAGAGTTGAATTTAACATGGTGTGTGCACTCATGGCTATTTAATTGGAGAGAAGAATCATATATGCAAATAATTACAGAATGTAGTAGAGTGTTTACTGCCATAAAAAGGGTAGAGTTGAAATATTACAGAACTTTAGAGGACAAATAATTAACATTCAACTGGTTCAGGAAAAGCTTAGTAGAATTGGTATTTGAACCAAGCCTTGAAGGTTATGTACAAATCTGGGCATTCAGAAGGAACAGTGTAGGGAAGGTATGGAAGAGAGGGAGGCAGAGGATGTAGTTCAACTGCAAGTATGAAACGACAGAGTGAAAGGGCACACATCCCTACCGGTGCTCCTTAGGCCATATCCTATCCGAAGACATATTTTCATTGGCTTGAAAAATATCAACTTTTCTTTTGAATTAGTTAACATTTAAAAATCAAGAGATTTTATATAAAAATACAGATTTCTGGCTTCTCTCACGATGTCAGGCCCACGTTGGTCCATGGCAACAATCAGCTGCAGCTGAGTAGCTGCTACCCTCTTCAGATGGGGCTTCTGGTTTCCATTGTTTTTCCTACCCCAAACCACTGTTGGGGTTTGAGACCTCAACCACTGAGTTAGAGATAGACCATGAAGTACCTTATATAAACAAGCTGATAAACTTAACTTTTTTAGTCCTATATAAAATGGTTTTTTGAGAAAAAGAGTGACGTAATCAGAACAATGCTTCAGAAAGATCTACCTGGGAGCTATATGGATGGATTGGGAAGGTGAGAATTAAGGGTAGAAAGAACAATTAGGAAGCTACAAAATAAATCAGATGAGAAATGAGGATGAAACTAGGGGAGCAGCACTTAGAAAAATTATGAAAGTGGAATTTCTAATATTTTGCAACTGTTCATGTGTGAGATTTGAGAAAGGGAAGAATTCAAGTGATTTATTTGTCTCCATCTTTATCTTCTACTTTGTGCCTACCTAATATTTAATTTGTAGTTGAAGGATATCAAAAGAAGCAACTTTATGAAGCTTCTGGTTTTATTTACTATAAGGATGTTAAGGATACTGCTCATATATATTATGTAGAATCTCTTCAGTATAACTTATGAAAGGAATTTTTCTCTGGTCTTGGTAGTAGGAACGCTTATACTGAACTGCTGTGTGGTTTTTCTTTGCACGGTCACTGTGAACTATGTGGCTCCTCGTATCTATTTCTTTTCTTTGGCTGATATAGAAATCTCAGAGTCACATGTGTGCCCACATAATTTCACTACATGCACTTTTTGTACTAACTTTATTCTTGGCTCTACCTTAAGTTTTTTGTTTGTTTATTTCATCATGTTTATTATGTATTTTAAAAGTATTTGTGTAATTTCATGATATTTTTTAAGTTGTCTTACATCCTTTTAAGAACTATCTAGTGTACAAAGGATATATTATAATTATATTAACTAATCTCATGTTTAAAGTAGGCCTGAAATTTCTCCTTTTATGGCCTTATAAAGGTCAAATAGAAAGGCAACTGGATTTAAGAAAAGGTAAAATAATGGAAATCTTTTAATAAAGATTCCCAAGATTTGAAACTCCATAAAAAATTCATATACTCAAAGACAAGCCAAAACAATGATACTTAGAAAAGGGAAAATATTAAAGACATGTTACCAAGTTAGGACATGGCAAGAAGAGATTTTTCTCATTCCATTATAAAAGGTCTATTTAAAAATATACACATTCCAACAGTATTTAAGATAACATTTGTTATGATTTGGATGTAATTTTAACCTGGAGCTATGCCTGAAAAAAGTTTTTCAGGCTTGGGGAAAAATCTCTTTGCCTTTGACTGAAAAATAAATTAAGAGGTATAATCCATGGACTTCAAACATTTTACTAATAAGTGAACACAATCTGGTATTTTTATTTCTTGAATTTTTTGCTTGAATTTTCAAAAAATTATATGTATTCGTTCAACATCCTTTTCACATTCTGGAAATACCAAAATAAGCATGAGATGCTTCCTGCCCTAGGAATGGGCAGGAATGGAAAGTAATGGGGTCTAGACTGTGATGAAAATATTCACGACAAAACATTATGCAGACTGAAATAATTTAACATGCATTCTGTGTTTATATAAGAAAGTTAATTTTATTTGCAAGGACTGGGGAAATAGCATGCTATTGTCTATTTTATTTGAAGTTAATATTTATGAAACATTCTATTTTAGAGAAAAAAGCATTAGACAGGGAGTCAGGCTTATTCTAGATCTGATGCCATTTGGCTCAATGACTTTCAGCAAATTGGTTAATTTCTCTGCAATTCGTTGTCTTCACTTCTAAAATGGCTCACATGTCTTTGAACTAGGTGGTCTCCAAAGTCTTTTCCAATTCTAACATTATATGATTTTCATCTCTATTATTCATATGTGGCAAAAAGATTTGTACTGGACAAGTCATCTGTATGCATGAAGAGATCTTTCTGGTTTGAGTCTTTTATGAAATTTCCTTTTGGTTTTACATTTGTCCATTTGCTTTGTGCCTGCCTATTTTAAATTTGATTCTGTCATTGACAGCTTCATAAAGTGAATGGAAATAGATCACGCTGAGCAGAAGGAAGATTGATTAAAGAGAAAAATGAACAAGGCTGAAGAAGAATAAGAGGAATGTGCAGAAGCTGAGAAAATAGTTAATCAAGAGAGTAGGAGGAGAAAGTTGAGAACCACAGCCTCAAACATCTTTTGATTCAGCAGCTATTTCAATATGCTGTGACATTTTGTCACTTTATTTAGAATTAACTATGTGGATAAATTCCTCCAGACCATTTCTCTGTGCTGAGGACTATGAGTCAAGTCTATTTGGCTCATCCTATGCACCCTTAACTTATTTTGTGCCTCTTATTGACTTCTGAATACAATTTGTCTCCTCTGAATTCAGCCAATCCATTTGTATTCAAATCTATTCTTGTTACATTTTCCCAGCCTGTCCCTCTTTAAGGAAAATGATTTAAGAACTCCTTAGCTTCTGGGGCATACTCTCTCTCGTTTCTCCTTCAACCTCCCTGACCAATTCTTTTCCGTCTCCACTGTCGGTTCCTTCTCCTTTTTGAGATGGACTTCTAAATGCTGGACTGCCCAGGACTCGCTTCTTAGGCCTTTTACTTTCTTTTTTTCTGCACTGATTTTTAGGTGCTCTCATCCAGTCTTTTTGTATTTCATAGTGTCATATGTTAAAAACTCTCAATTGTGAGAACTCCTGTATAGACACTGCCAGGGAAACTTGCAAGTCACGCAAAGCTGGTTTATTGAACTTGATGAGCAAGGGAGAGCCCCACCTGGACAGAGAATAGCAATCTCTCAGAAGGGGGACTTAGGGAAGAGTGCTTATAGGGCTTTTAGGGCTAGCGTTAGACATCTGACAGTTTTAACATGGAAGTAAGCGTGCCTGGGCAGGGATTGGTCAGCATCAAGTGAGTGAGTTGCTGTTCAATGTCCCTTTGTCAGAAAGGCCTCCCTTGATTATCCTGTATGCAATTGAGCAACTCCACTGGAACTGCTTTAGGATTCATGGCGCTTCCCACCACTTGGCATATTTTTATAGCTTTATTTTTTATTGCTGGAATCCTCCCGTTATTATGTAAAGCCCACTACGCAGGGTTTTTTTTTTTTTTTAATCGAGCACTTAGAACAAAGCCTAGCACACAACAAGCATTTAATACACTCCTGTGGAAGAAATAAGTAAGTGATACGCAATTAACGCTAGCTGTAATCAGTGCTTTTAACTTGATTTTTTAGTAATTATTTCCCAGCTTAAAATTGTGATTGGAGTTGAAGCCATTTCAAAGACTGCGAACAGCTGGTTGGTCCCTAGCAGAGGCTCATCTGTTTGAGGACTCTTCTTCTCAGTTTGTGGCTGGGGATCTCCTTTTTCAGACAGTGACAGATCCAGGAGACAACTCCGAGACAGTGGTTAGGGGACAAGAGGGATATGGCCTCTTGTTTTACTTCACATCCTTTTTACTTTGATGAAGCTCAGTACAAAAAGGGAAGACAAGGGTATTCCTTTTATTCTTCTAGTTTTCTTTCTCTTTCTCATTTGCCTCCTTTCCCCACTCACCACCTTTCCCTTTATTTCAAGAGGGAGATTGTCAGGTTAACACTTTATTTAATGATTGAACACAATTTGATTTAATTTTAATACAGTAGAAAAAATTAATCACTGATTTTGATTTCTGCCAAAGCTTTCCAGGACTTTGTCAAAGCTACATTTCACAGTCAATACTTAAACAAACTTACAGCCAGTTTTAATGTAGGTAAACAATGGAGTGTGTACCATGAGTGCTCCAATTTGTGCAGAATTGATATATTTCTTCTTTGATATTCCTTAAATATGCCTTCAAGTTCATTGTTTTACGAGCAAAGCCGTCTAGAAAAGGAGCTGTCTTTGTGGAAGAAATTTTAACTGTAAATTAAATTTTCTTAATAGATTTAAAGCTACTGACATTACCTAGTTCTTCTTGAGTGATCTTCGGTTGTTTGTGTCATTCACAGAATTTTTCCATATCATCTACGTTTTTAAATTTACTGACATAAGGTTATTAATAATATTACATTGTTATCCTTATAATATCTGTACAAGTTATAGTGATGTCACCTCTCTCATCTCCAGTATTGGCAATTGTGTCTTTTCTCTTTTTTTCTGATCAGTCTGGCTAGAGATTTATGAATTGTGTTGATTTTTAAAGGGCATTTCCTATAGATGGCATGTATTGGGTCTTGCCTTTTTCAATCATTGTGATAATCTTCCTTTTTAGTTGGTGACATTTATACTATTAATATAATTATTGATATGTTAGATTTAAAGCTATCATTTTAACTATTTGTTTTTTGTTCTCTCATCGGTTCTGTGTTCCCTTTTGCCTTTTTTTATTACTTTTTTTGATTATTTTTTGGCTCTATTTTATCCCCTTTATTGGCTTATTAGTTATAACTCTTTTTTTGTTATTTTAATGTTTGCAGTAGGGTTATAGTAGTGTACATCACCATCTACTGTCAAGTGATAACATACCACTTTATGTATAGTACAAGAAACTTACAGTAGTATAAGACCATTGCTCTCCTTCTGGCCTTTGTGTTATTGTTGTCATGTATTTTACCCTTACATACAAACCCCACAATACATTGCTATTCTTTTTTTGTTTTTTACACATTTGATTATCTTTAAAAGAGATTTAAATAATAAGATTAAGTCTTATATATTTACTCGCGTAGTTAACATTTCCTGTATTTTCCATTCTTTTCATAGATCCAGATTTCTATCTAGTATCATTTCCCTCTGACTGAAGGAATTGCTTTAATGAATGATTTTTGCAATGTGGATTTGATAGTAATGAATTCATTCAGCTTTTGTATGTTTGAAAACACATTATTTTGCCTTAATTTTTGAAAAATAGTTTTGCTGGGCTTAAACATGGTCTAATAGCACTCAGTGTTGCCTGTAAGAAATCTGATTACATTCTGATTCTTGTTTAACTCTAGAAGCTTTTAGGATCATCTCTTTATCTCTGAGGAATGACTGGAAATTTCAAAGGAATGAGTCTTGGTGTTCCTCTTTCTGGGGGGGAATTTCCTGGCCCTTTCCAGCTAGAGACTAGTGAACTTCAGCTCTGGGAGATTTTATATTTCTTCAATATTTTCACTCTTCTAATATCTCTGGTTTGTTTCTGATTTTTATTTCTAAAGCATTAATTCAATGTTGTCTTCTTTGACTGACTCTCTGTGGCTTAATATTGACTCTCCATGACTTCACATTTCCCTCTTGTATACGTGTGGCTTATTTTGTTTTAATTTCGAGGCAATTTCCTAAACTTTATATTTCTACTCGTTGTGGATGATATTTTCCTATCGTGATTTTAATTTTCAAGATATTTTTCTGATTTTTAATTTTCTTTTAAATATTGTTTTCCCATTTTTCTTTTTTAAACATCATTTTCTTGTTTTTCTATTTCAACATATTTTATTATTTTTTATTTTTAGAACTTTTTTTCTCTTATTGTCTGTATGCAATTTTTTCTGATTGTTTCATTTCAGTATCTTTCTTCAGTTATTAGTGATCCTCTCTCAGCTCTCCATTCATATCGCAGAAGGAGGCACTACAGAGAGGAATGTTACCCATTGAGCATTTGAGGGGCATGCCTTCACTGCAGGGAACCAATTTACTTTCCTGAGGGACCCCTAATTGTCAATGGGGAAAAACAAATTTATATAGTTTCTCCTAATGCCATTTACTTTTCCAGAAAGAGAGTTTTTCTATCCTCTTTCTGGGAGAAATAGCCTCGTGACAAGAATTTTGGGAAATAAGAAAAAGTCTCAGGAGTTCTTGTCATTTGCACATAGACTTCTATTCAAGCTCATATTTCACCTTGCTCTTTACTGTATATGGTGTTCCTGAGTTACAAACCTCTTCCTTTTTACTCGTCCTAAGAGTAAAGCTGCTGGCTCCTGTCTGAGGTGGGGTGGGGTATGCAAATCAGTCTGTGGGGGGATGTTGTCAACCCGATGTGATGATGAGGGACACTGGAGGACTGTCTGCTCCGTACACAGTTGTCAACAAGTCTTGTGTTTTAGCTTCTGGTCTCACTCTACTCCTCAGTGGTACCTGATGTGATGTCACTACTCTCTCAGGAGCAAATTAGCTTGCTTCTTGGAGATGTCTCCTGCAGATGCTTTAGGCTGTAGCTTTTTCTATTCCACTAAATCAGTTACTTTCTTCCATCTGTCGAAAATGCTTGTCAGCTATTGAGTGCACTTCTGTTCTCATTGTTGATGTGGGTTTATACATTCTTTGTTTTAAAAAATAATGTTCCAACCTTCACTGGAGGTTTAATTTTTTTTTGTTTTCAAACTGTATTATATTCAAATTAAGCTTAAAATTGCCCCAAAAGACTTCTGTCTGTGTTTACAAAGAAAATCAGAGAGGGGGCATTGAAAGTTTTTGTTCAGCATCTACCACATGCGAAGTACTCTGCGAGGCGCTTTATCCTTCCTTGTATATTAGATAGCTTTATCTTATCTTAAGGGTGAGAAAAACCAAAGGCTTATAACATTAAGAAATTTTTGTAGACCATGAAATGGAATGCGGCTTTACATGTGTTGTAATTTTGTGCTTTATTTCTACACAGCCATGCTTTTGAAATCGTAGGGTGATGAATCAGCCACATTTGTCTCGAACTGTTGTGGTTTTAGTTCCTGCATCTCTGGGACCCCTCAAGTTCTAGGAAAAATAGGATGGTTATGGTTGCACACTAAAATCATTAAGGATGTTTTAAAAAAATAGAAATACTTTAGTCTCATCTTCATGAGAATCTGATTTAATGACTCTGGGTAGGACCTGGTATTGGTATTTTTAAAGAGCCAGAATTATTTGATGCTAAGGCTCAGCTAGAGTTGTGAATCTTATATCATGCTGCTACCCAGAAAGTCAACAGTCTGGATTCCATCATCTTTTAATCCTCAGCTGGTATGTAAACCATTAATTCCAGAAATTATCAGTACACACAACCTAACAAAGGTATAGTCTCTAGACTGGGGTTGTTGGCCAAACCCACCTGCCGCCTGTTTTTGCAAATAAAGTTTTGTTGGGATAGAGCCATCCCCATTGTTTGCATATGGTAAATGGCTGCTTTATTTCTGCTGCTGTAGCTGCTGAGTTGAGTAGTTTGATACTACAGGGTCCATGCATCCTAAAATATTTAAACATTGACCTTTTAAATAAAAATTTTGCTGACTCTTGCTCCGGATTGTAACAAAAATTAAAACCCAAACTAACACCAAATAAAACAAAAAAGCCCCACTATATTAGAAGTGCTATTGGATACTCAGGAAAAGAATTGTTCTTGAATCTAGCCAATGCTCAGTTCTGAGATAGAAAGGGAGTTGTGAAATGTACTCTGTGCCTTTGGAACTTTAATGCATACATGTAACTTGAAATCTTGTTAAAATGCAGTTTCTGATTCAGTAGTGTGAAGTGGGGCCAGAATCTTGCATATCTAAGGCACTCCCAGATGGCATCAATGTTCTTAATCTGGGGACCACAGTTGCAATAGCAAGTATGTAGACCACTGGCTATTCATCACAGTGAGGGGTGAAATCACCTAAAACTACAATAGCAGCTGATAAGAGCCACCACTTATTGACCGAGTTTATGTGCCAGATAAGTCAAATAAGAAAGAAAACCCTCAGGTGGGGAAGAAACAGGTCTTTAACATAACCTTGAACCAGTGGCTTTCAAAGTATGTACCTGCAGCATCAACATCAGCTGCACTTGGAAACCTGTTAGAGATGTGAATTCGTGTGTCCCACTCCAGACTTACTGAATCAGAAATTCTGTAGTTAGGCCCAGCAGTCTACGATTTAACAAACCTTCTAGATGATTCCAAGAGTAGTAAAGTTTGAGAATCACTGTGTTGCAAGTTCAAGTTTTTTCAGTTTGAAAGTGCTCGTGCAGCTATGACACTAACACAAACTGACAAAGGTACCCTAGGGTGCCAGGCAATGACATTAGGAGACAGCATCTTAGGTGACCATCTTCGTATCTAACTCTGGGGAGGGACCAGGACATCCTGGGAAGGCAAAGGTACAATGTTAAAGGTGTAGATAAACTGAATAATGAAAAATTTTCCAACCTGCCAAAGAGGGTTTTGCTCTGACACTGTGGAACGGCAACAGGATCAGGAGGGCTACACAGGCCTGAGGTACCCCAAGTTTCTGATTAAATCAAAGAATAAGACAACATTTTATGGAAAAAAGAAAAAAAGAAAAGTAAAGCAAGCAGGGTGCTTAATTTTGCACTTCGATCCATTTCTTTTGTTGATTTTTGTTCTAAGTTGGTATTATCTCCTCTATCTTTATTTAAAAAAATTAAGCTACAATATGTATGTGTTCATAGTAGAAAAATAAAAAATACTAAATTAAAATTGCCCATAATAAAACCAAATGCCAAAATAATGTATGAGTGTCCCTAATTTTTTAAACCACTAATACTGATTATTATACACTTTGAAAATAAATTCAATAGATGAAAAATGCCATGTCATTATTTTGATTGGCATTATTTTCAACATAGGAATACTGTTCATAAAAGTAATATGTACCATTAAAATAATAAAATAATTCAGAGGAATATGACATAGAAATTTAAGTTGATTTAATTTTTGCTTTAAAGTTTTAATTTTTAAAATTATCTTATGTTACTTTATTCAGCTCCACTGAGGTATGACAAATAAAAACTGTATATATGTATTGTGTAGAGTGTGACAGTTTGATGTACATATACGTTGTGAAATGATTCCTGCAATCAAACTGATTAACATATCCATCACCTCACATAGTTGCCTTTTTTTGTTGTTATGAGAACATATAAGATTTACTCTCTTGGTAAACTTCAGGTATACAATACAGTATTATTATGTAACACTATACATTAGATCTCCAGAATTTATTCATTCTGCGTAACTGAAATGTGGCACCCTTTTACCAACATTTTTCCATTTTTCCAACCCTCCAGGCTCTGGCAACTACCATTATACTCTCTGCTTTTATGAATTTGATTTTTGTAGATTCCATATATAAGTGACATTATATATTATACATTGTCTTTTTGTGCCTGGCTTATTTCACATAGCATAACCTCCTGTCAACCTAAATAACAGAGGGAAGCTTTGTAAAATAAAAGATGTTTATTCAGGAACGAAGCATTGCAATGGAAATACTAATGCCATAGTAAACTATGTGCATATTCAGGGAGGTAAAGGAAGAGAAAGGTCTTTAAAGGAAAAAATGAAGAGGATTACACAATTGTTTTGAAATAATTATCCTTGGCTACAAAGATCAATACCAAGGGTGATACCAATTCAAGGTTGGACAAGTAGTTGCTGGGCAGATGTCCTTGCAGAAATTTTTTTTGTGTAAAGTTTCAATGTCCTTCGTGCAAAGTTATGGTTTGTGTAGAGCCTTTTTTCTTTAATTTCAAAGTACTACAGGTGTACTTTTGTAATGCTTGAGTCAGAGTTATAAATGTGACTGTCACCCAGATAGTGTTCAGTCTATCTGTTCATTTTCCCCCTCCCCCTCTCTCCTGATTGATTTCCATTGAGTTAATTTCCCTCTATGCACATGTGTGCTTATCAGTTAGTTTCAATTTAATAGTGAGTACATGTGGTATTTGTTTTTCCATTCTTTAGATACTTCACTTGGAAAAATGTTCTCTGGTACCATCCAAATTGTTCCAAAAGGCATTAATTCATCCTTTTTATGGCTCAGTAGTACTCCGTGATACACACATACCACATTTTGTTAATCCATTCATGTATTGATGGGCACTTGTGTTGACTCCACATCTTTGCAATTGTGAATTGTGCTGCAATAAACACTCAAGTGCAGGTGTCTTTGTGTTAAAATGACTTCTTTTCCTTTGAGTAAATACCCAGTAGTGGGATTACTGGATCAAATGGTAAAGTCTACTTTTAGTTCTTTGAAGAATCTCCATACCATTTTCCAGTTAGGTTGTACTGATTTTCAGTCCCACCAACAGTGTATAAGCAATCCTTTCTCTCTGCATCCACACTAGCATCTATTGTTTTTGGACTTTTTAATAGAAGCCACTCAGATTGGGATAAGGTGATATCTTATCATGGTTTTGATTTGCATTTCCCTGATGATTAGTGACATTGAGCATTATTTCATATGCTAATTTGCCATTTGTCTATCTTCTTTTAAGAAGCTTCTGTTGAAACCTTTTATCTACTTTTTAATGGTTTTTTTTTTCCATTTTTCCATGCTGATTTGCTTGAGTTCTTTGTAGCTTATGGTTATTAGTCTTTTAGTGGATGCATAGCTTGTGAATATCTTCTCCCATTTTCTATGTTCTCTATTTGCTTTTTTAATTATTTCCTTGGTTGTACAGACATGTTTTAATTTAATCAAGCTCTATTTATTTATTTTTGTTGTTGCTGTGATTGCCATTGGAATCTTCTTCATGAATTCTTCAAGTAGGCTGATATCTACATGTTAATAGATTTTTCACTAAGAAATTGACAATATAATAATTTACATCCTAAAAAGTGTATATATTTTGCCAGCCCAGTACCAGTATTGGACTTTTCTCATCATCTTTAATCTTTGACAATAGATAGTTGAAGAGTCATACTTATTATTATTTTAATTTCCATTTAAAAATGTTTGTACTTCTTTTTGTGTAAATGCCTGTTTATGGCGTTTATCCATTTGATAATACTTTATTGGTATAGAGAGCTGTTTAAATGGATAATTTTTAAAAACGTGTATGCATATATTATATAGACGTATATATTATATATGTGTGAGCACATGTGTGTATATATATGTATTTCCCATGTCCCTATTTTGTATTTTGCCTTTGCACTTTTTTTTGGCATGTATTTTTTCTAACGTTTATGTGGTCAAATCAATTGAACTATTTTTAAGTGTTTTCTCTAATGTTCGGTGTGCTATCTGTATCATTTTACTACAGATAATGCGTTATTAATATTTACGCTGGTGATTTGATAAACAGTTTTTTACTTTTGGGAAGAGTCAAACTTCCTATAATTTTATGTTCAGCCTGAGGAGGAGATCTTCTCAGTCAGAGGGAGAGTTTTCATGCCTTTATTACCAGAAGGACATTCAGAGCAATCCCATTTGATATGTTTTTAAATCATATATATGATGTCTTTGGACTGAAGCTGGAGCTCCAAGGTAGGTTACTTGACAGATATTAATCTCATAGAAATGTATAAGTAACTAGTGTGCTTTTCAGAATTGAAGAGATACCATTTCCTAGTTCCAAGCAAACTTAATCCAAAAGTATTTGGAAAACTCTTTACTGTAAGGAATCCCAGATTTTTTGACAACCTCAATGATCCAGCTGCCTTCTGGTGAAATATTATGGTTATATTAGGATGGGATCGTGATGCTGAAATGGTGCAGTCAAAGAAAGATGCTTTGACCATTACCACTAACTGCAGGAAAAGAGATTAAAAGTCAAATACTCTGCTGCAGGTCTTATTCAGAGTCAGAAGGCATCTGTCTATGCCACTGGTCTTATCTGTCATTTTTTATCGACCAAGTGAAGATGCTACAGATGAAAGTGTTTGGGGCCACTGTAATGACAGACAATTTTTTAGAAATCATCTTTTGAACTGTATGGTTGAACTTGCTTTACCCTTGGTAGTTTCTTGCTATCACTTTGTCCATCAAGGTATTTGACATGATGATCTTAGTTAAAGTTAGCTTAACACCACCTTGTTAAACATTTTCCTTCACTGCTGTTCAAACAATTTTTTCAGATATGTCTTTCGATACAGAATTCTGGAGGACAACCTTACTTATTTACTAAACTATTCCATAAAATAATATATAGTTTCCTGAATTCCTATCAAAATTTGAATACCTGCTATTTACCATTTGATATTTTCTCCACCATGAGCATTATTAAGTATCTGTTAAGTTTTAAGTGTTTTTTAAGGTGACCTATAGATAGCCTTGGATGCTGGTAACTTATTAAATGCACACTGAAAACTTGCAAGAAAAGCAAATCAAAGTAAATAACATTTCTCTTGTTAATTGAGATGAGATGCACAAAAATCCTTGACAATGGTTTTAGTGTACAAGGAAACAAAGATCACTGAAATCATGACTAAGCAAAACCCACTAATAAGCAGGAACATTGAGTTTAGTGCTTATGAAAAATTTCTCACTTAAAGTACTTGTAGCTTACAAGTTATTAAAGCCAAACCATTATCTTCTATTATCTACTCAAAATGTTTATTATCTGTTCAATATACTTCATTAGGTTTGTGATAGGAGTGGAAATATTTTACAGTTTCATAAATTCTTCTGGTTTTACTCATCAATATTTACTATTTAGAAATGCAATATTTTTATTAGTCTAGTGTAATTAGTTTTCAACGGGGTGCTTAAATTATAATCTGTGCTGCAGTAAAAAATGTAAGAGCTTATTATTCTTTTCTAATGCTCTCTATTAAGTTTATTCAACATTTAAATATATGACATCTACAGATTTCACGAGAAAGAATTCATTCAAACCATATCTAATAGATATAATTTTGTGATTTATAATAATCATATTGGGCTTGATACATAATTTGCCATTGGAGGTTACTTATTTATGTTTGTGAAATCTTAACAAAGATTATCTCTCACACTTTACTAACTAGGAGTTATAGACTTGTACAGGAGGAAAAAATTTCATCCATAACAATGACCACAATGAGTTTGATCAGAGTGTCAACAAACTACGGCCTATGGGCCAAATCCATCCCAATGCCTATTTTTGTAAAGTTGTATGGGAACACAGTCACATTCTTTTGTTTATGCATTGTTTATGGCTTTTTTGGTGCCACTTTGGAAGAACTGGGTAATTGTAACAGATATCTATGGCCCACAAAGTAAAAAATATTTTCTATCTGGACCTACAGGGAAAAGTTTGCTAGTTCCTGAGTTTGATTACTTTTTTGGAGGGTAGTCCACTTGTTTATTTATAAACATACTTATATTTGTTTCTCCATTTTTGAATAGACACTACATTCATGTAATGGAAAAGTCAATAGGTATAAAGGACTATACAGTAAAAAGTAAACATTCTTCTATCTACTTGGCTTCTAGCTTTCCTCCTAAAAGATCACCATTATTACTTGTTTCTTGTTGTGCCTTTCTAGACATACTCTGTGTCCCTATAATCTTACATAAGATTAATTGTAATTCACTCATTTTGCACAGATAAAATTTTTTTTTCTGCATTTCACTTTTTAAAAAAACTATGTATCAAGGATCCACAATTATACATATACGACTGCCTTTTATTTTTAATAACTAATAGTGTGACATTATATTGTTTGATTATAATTTATTCATCATATTATTAATGAACTTTTTATTTATGGCCATTTTTGCCATTAAAAAATTCTGGAAATTTTTTTTGGTATATATGTATGTTTTTATAGACATGTACAAATATATTGGTATGATAATTTTCTGGTAGTGAATTCTAAGCTTGAAGGATAGGTGTGCTTTAAATTTTTTTGATTGTTCTTGCCAAATTGTCCCACACAAAGAGGGTACTACTTTATATCACTACCTAGCAAGATATAAGAATGACTGTTACCACATACACACGCCAACATAGTGTTTTATGTTGTTCTCCACTTGTTCTCAAACTTTTTGATATTATACTGACTGATGGAAGAAAAATGTATCTCTCTGTAGTTTTAATTTATATTTAAGTTGTTAAGTGTGAGGTTTCACATATTTTAACATATTGTAAGCCATTTGCATTTTCTTTTCTGTGAACAGTTAATTTATGTTGTTCAATTTACTATTACTTAAAAAATATTTTTTTCTGGAGACAAGATAAAGAGATGGGACAAGGAGGCTTACCAGAGACACCAGCTGCCACTACTGGATATTTATCCAAAGGAAAGTTAATCAGTATATCGGAGGGACACTTCCACCTCTGTGTTTTTTTGCAGCATTATTTACAATAGCAAAGATATGGAATCAACTTAAGTGTCTGTCAACAGATAAATGAATATAGAAAATGTGGTATACATACACAATGGAGGAGTACTATTCAGCCATAAAAAGAATGAAATCTAGTCGTCGATGGCAATGTGGATGGGGACATTATGTTAAGTAAAATAAGTCAGACACAGAAAGATAAATACTGCATGTTTTCACTCATATGTGGGTGCTAAAAAAATTGTGCTCATAGAAATAAAGAGAAATGTGCTAGATAGGAGAAATGAGTTTTGTTGTTCTGCAGTACTGTAGGGTGAACAATGGTTAACAATGATCTAGTGTATCTTTTCGAAAAGCTAGAAAAGAGGATTTTGAATGTTCAAGGTAACAGATATGCTAATGACCCTGATCTGACCATTATGCACTGTATACATATTTTGAAATATCCCTGGGTTCCATATATATGTACAATAATTATGTGTCAACTAAAAAATAAAAGGGAAAATATTTTCCTGTTACCAGCCGTTGTATCTCTTACCTTATTTTAACAAACAAATGCACACTTTACTCTTAGAAGTCAGGTGAGTTGGCCACTTTCACGCCTGTCACTTTAACGGGAAGGCTTTTGAGCTTCAGAATTTGGGGTGGGGAGACTGTAATCTTTTACTGTCTGTCATAATTTTGTTCATGTATAAAACATATAACCTTGCTTTTGGGAACATACAATTAAACTGTCTCTATCCACAGTCACTAGAAAAGAGAGGCTAGCTTTCAATATACAGCAGTAAACTTAAATATATTTTTACCATGGAAATGTTTCTTCAAACAAAAATTTTATGCACATATTTAAATATATAAAATAAATTTGTTTTAAAAATGGATTTCAGAAGAAATCACTTAAGTTTCTTAAGTTGAAAACCATAAACTCCTTATCACTTCTAAAAAGCTTGAATAAATTTTAGGGGGATTAGGGCTCCACTAACAGAGCCAACAATGCGGAGATTTGCACAATAGCTACCCATGGCAAGACTCTGGAGAGTGAATTCATCAAACCCCCCGATCAAATTTGACATCTGGAAAGACCATTTGTCTCGCCTGAATTATCAAGAAAAAATATCCAAGCTTTTTAGACCCGATGCAACTCACTGATTGTACGTAGGTTATGCTAATTAATTTTGGCCAAAAATAGGGTGCTCAGACCAACCACTGTAAAGCTAAAATAATCATTTATGACAATATCTGTACATTAGATCTGATCATTCAATTATATAGGTGTGTAATTTGAAACTAATTCATATTCATGAATGCTTTTTGCTTAAAATTTGATAGTGTATTTAGAATTGAGTCCAATGCAACAGGTTTGGTCTTTAACTGGAGTAGTCTTGTCCCCATGCTCATAAACTTCAAGATGAATATGAAACTTCTTTATGGAGTGTTAATTTTTCTTGAAAAAAATTTAAAAGTTATAGATATCAATTATAAAATTATGTGCTTAGTAAATTTCATTATTTAGTTAATATAAAATTATGTATATGTATGTACATATATATGTGTGTCCATATATACGCACACAAACACACATGTGTATATATACAAAATAATAGAGAGAAAAAATAACTGCAGAAAAACATTAACAAGTGGTATAAGTAGGTCATGGATTCTCACTGGGGCAATATCACCTCCAAGAGGGTGGAAATTTGTTCTTGGGGGGCCAAAAACTTAATATTTTTTGTGTATTAATAGAAAATGTAAGTATACGTAGAGTACACAGATATATAGTATATCTTTAGGATTAAAATTTCACTGGATGAGTGTTGGCAATTAGGGAAAAGTATCTAAAAAGGCTCCTTAAGAGGGCATTATTGAAATGGTGCTGGGAAAACTGGATAGCTACATGCAGAAAAATGAAACTGGATCCCTACCTCTCACCTCTCACAAAAATACACTCAAAATGGTTAACAGACCTAAACCTAAGTCAGGAAACCTTAAGAATCCTAGAAGAGGATGTTGGGAAGATCCTTTCAGACATCGGTCTAGGCAAAGAATTCTTGAAGAAGACCCCCAAAGCAATCAACGCAGAAACATAAATAAACAAATGGGATCTGATCAAATAAAAAAGCTTCTGCACAGCCAAAGAAACTATCACTAGAGCAAATAGACAACCTACAGAATGGGAGAAAATATTTGCTCTCTACAGCTCCAACAAAGGTCTGATAAACAAGAATCTACCTAGAATTCAAAAGAATTAACAAGAAAAAATCAAACAACCCCATCTATAAATGGGCAAAGGAGATGAACAGAAACTTTTCCAAAGAAGATGGAATAATGGCCAGAAAACACATAAAAAATGTTCATCATCTCTAATCATTAGAAATATGCAAATCAAATCCACTATGAGATACCACCTAACCCCAGTGAGATTGGCCTCTATTAAAAAATCCCAAAACAACGAATGCTGGTGAGGATGTGGAGAGACAGGTACACTCTTACACTGCTGGTGGGACTGCAAATTGGTGCAACCTTTGCGGAAAAGAATTTGGAGATTCCTCAAAGAGCTAAAAATAGAATTACCATTTGATCCAGCAATAGCATTATTAGGCATCTACCCAAAAGAGCACAAGACATTCCATTTTAAAGACATCTGCACAGGAATGTTTATGGCAGCACAATTCACTATTGCTAGGTCGTGGAAACAACCCAAGTGCCCATCAATTCATGAGTGGATTATTAAAATTTGGTATATATTTACAATGGAATATTACTCAATTTTAAGAAATGACAGTGAGCTAACACCACTTATATTATCCTGGATTAAGCTTAAACACATTATTCAAAGTGAGGTGACACAAGACCCGAAGAACGGGCCCCACTTATACTTGCCATCAAATTGGTATTGACTGATTGACACTATGGTGCTTAAATGGTGGTAATGTTCACTGGGGATTTTGGGGGGTGGACCCACATCCGGGGGATGTGGTGAGCACTGTGAAGGGGAAGGGCATGCTTGAAGTGTATTTGGGGATGGGTATTAGGAGTCTCAATGGGGGGTGGGAAATACTCTAAAACTGATTTATGTGAATAGCTGTACAACTTGGTAAATTTGCTAATGACCATTTAATTGCACACTTAAAATGTAGTAAAGACATGATATGTAAATT
>CAUYMX010022979.1:0-29746 GCA_963573855.1 Lepilemur septentrionalis | reverse complement strand
GTGTGTGCAATTACAGTGCAGTGTGACAAGAGATATCACGGGGCAGTGAAGGCGCCAGGGAGAACACCCTGGGCACAACCGTGACTAAGAAAGGATTTCTAGATGAAATGATACCTAAACTGAGACCTGAAGAATAAACAGGAGATAATAAGAAAGGGAAGGAGCGGGAGGAGGCAGAAGAGAGAATAAAGACAATCAAGAATGAATCAGGCCGGCGCGGTGGCTCACGCCTGTAATCCTAGCACTCTGGGAGGCCGAGGAGGGTGGATCGCTCAAGGTCAGGAGTTCGAAACCAGCCTGAGCAAGAGCGAGACCCCGTCTCTACTAAAAACAGAAAGAAATTAGCCGGACAACTAAAAATATATATAGAAAAAATTAGCCAGGCATGGTGGCTCATGCCTGTAGTCCCAGCTACTTGGGAGGCTAAGGCAGAAGGATCGCTTGAGCCCAGGAGTTTGAGGTTGCTGTGAGCTAGGCTGATGCCACAGCACTCTAGCCTGGGCAACAAAGTGAGACTCTGTCCCCCCCCAAAAAAAAAAAGATTAGGACTGGACTTATACATTCCTTTAGGACAGGAAACAGAGCATATGTACTGATAATACAAGACAGTTAAAAGACCAACCCCCACCCTGAAAAAAAATGAAATAAAAGAAAAACAATTTATTCCTAATATGGGCAAACATCATCATACTGCAAGTCTCCCCAACAGCTTATCTAGCTAATAATACAAATAAATAATAAATCTATTTGGTAAATGAATAGATTAAATGCCAGTAAAATAAATATGAAGGTAGTAGGTGCGACTAACAGCTTAGAGTTTAATTAATAAAGCTCCAAGATGATACCTGTGTCAGTTTTTTAAAATGCTAATCAATTATTTTTAAATGGTTTCTCAAATCCTTCATACAGAGAGATAAACTAAGTAAGCCATTTTCCAAGAAGAAAAGCAGTCAGACTTTACTTCTTTAGGGAAGAAGGAAGGTTGGCAGGGAACAATGAACTGAAAAACCAAATATTATGTCCCCTTTATTTGGATAAAGCTCTTTTTCCAAAGAAGGGGCTCAGGAAAAATGAAGAAAATTATTTTTATATAATCTCTGAAAGAATATTCTTTTTTTTTTTTTTGAGACAGTCTCACTCTGTTGCCCGGGCTAGAGTGCCGTGGCATCAGCATAGCTCACAGCAACCTCAAACTTCTGGGCCTAAGCGATCCTCCTGCCTCAGCCTCCCAAGTAGCTGGGACTACAGGCATTTGCCACCATGCCTGGCTAATTTTTTCCATATATTTTTAGTTGTTCCGCTAATTTCTTTCTATTTTTTAGTAGATACGGGGGTCTCGCACTTGCTCAGGCTGGTCTCGAACTCCTGACCTCCAGCGATTATCCCATCTCAGCCTCCCAGAGTGCTAGGATTACAGGCGTAAGGTACCGCGCCCGGCCTGAAAGAATATTCTTAAAAGTAAAAAAAAATGTATATAGAAAGGTATTTTGGATTCAGGAGAACACAGGGTTAGGGTGCCCAACCTCTTACAAAAAGAGATTTACTCTCTACTCCCTAAAAACCATTAGTGGCACGGAAAACCCCACCCAAGTTACAGCAGGCCACACATGCACAATAAATGTAGCTGCCCGCAGGTGGGCTGCAAAGAACCACATTATTGATAAACAAGACTTCTGGTTGTTGTGTTAACTAAACAAGTGCTATGCAAATGCCCAGGGTGTATGCACACTTCTCACTCTCTGGGCTGTTGGAGCATGTCTCTACTACCATTACAGTTCTTTTCAGAGTATAATCTAGTGACTTTTTTGTTCTTATCTGTTCCCCCCTTTTGGTCATGAACTCCATGAAGGCACATCTTCCTCATCTTTGTAACCCCAGTGCCTAGTATTGTGCCCTGTAGCAGGCACTAAAAAAATTATTGTCAAATGAATAGACAAGCCCAATAGATCACTTCGATAATCCCTAATTAACACCAACTGCCCAGAGAGAAGGAAACTTAGATGCGTAGCCTCCTAGAAGGCATTCTTTCACAATAAGTTCTGCTTTTCATGATCAGCATAAGCACATGGAAAGTATGATTCTTCTCAAGTCTCTTTTTCCAAATTAAACATACAACTCCTGGGCACCCATAGGAACCGTAGGAGAAGAAAGGGGAGAAGTAGAAGACATTAGCTTCAAACCTATAACACTCCAAAAGTCAAACAAAATATTTATTAGAAAATATGAAAAAAAAGAAAACATGAAAGAAAGAAAACTTGCCAGAAATCATTTAAGAATAAAGTACATCATCACTAAAAATGTAGAACAATGCCCTCCCAGAATTTGTCATCGACAGAACAGGCAAAGCTTCACAAAGAAAATTACAAGAACACCTTCTTCATTTAATGAAGCCCGAGTTATATCTCTCATAACCCATTAAGTTTATAATTGAAAGAGTACCGAGCATACAACTGTTTGTCTGCATATAAAAACAAACATCAGTTCAGTAATTCATTTCAGAAACCAGGTGATCACAAGTACAACAGGTTTTCCTCATCTTTGAAATACACTATGTATTTGGCAAATTTCATAGTCATAAGTATGCTTATGGGATCCTCTTATAATAGCCACTCAAACAAAAAATTTCAAATACTGACCTCTAAGTTAATGTAATGCAAACAACAGGTCTTCTGTCCAGAATTAAATAAATGGCCACAGTTCCTTTTTCAGTAACACCATGAGCAGGAAGCTAATGCCCTCCCCAAATCTCCTCTGCAAGTGGATCCCACAGTGATTGTGACATGGTACTAACAGTACATATATAGTTACTCCTAAACAATCACCTCCTAAAAGAAGACAGACGACTATCACTGTATCTAACTAAATGAAACTGAACCTCAAAAATGCAGCTATTATTAGCTATTATTATTAGTGTTACTAGAGTTTTGTAAACTAAACAGGAGTCACAGATGAGCTCAAAACAGGTCAAACTCCTCTCTCCTTGGTACTATAGTGACATTCAATTCTCTAACACCTCCCCTAGATGTTAGATTCTTTTTAGCAGTGTCATACAACAAGCATTTTTTTCTCAATTTTAAGAAGGTTTAAAGAAGCTGTGAAGGGTGGAAAGCAGGGAGAACATAAAGAAGCAGGGGTCTATTTTGATATTGGGAGCCCAAAGTGAATCATTTCCAAGAGATGCACAGACAGGGCTGAGGCTCACCTTCATGACAGCTGTATCAAAGGCCTCAATTTCTGAGGCTCATGAATTACTACGCTAAGCATATCAACAGCATGTGTGTGGTACACTGCAAGCATTTTTGCGACCTTAACATTTCCATCCTCTACAGTCTTTTGTATCCTCAAAAGAGGCCTTGGATTTCAAAGCCAGTCCCACATCAACAAGGCTGGCAGCTAGCATCCTAGAAAATGGCAAGAAGGGTAAGACCCAAGCAAAATGGACTAGGGGATGCAAGGAATTTGTCAGCATCTATGTTCTTCTAAGGAAGTGATGAAAATAATGGCCACTTCATATAAGATGAGGAACTACTCCAAATAACAAAACCAAAAGTGAGAAAACTTAAATTATATGGGCTCCTCATGGAAAAAAGACACTTAACCAGACAACTCTCCCTTGAGTCAGGATAGTCTAAAGGAGGTGGGGGGAGAAGGACCCATATTAACTATTCCAATTACAAGTTAATCTTTGACTCCTAGAAAGCAAAAAAGCTTCAGTAAGAGCTACCTTCCTGAATGATTAGGCTGCAATAAACTAATTGAGAGAGAAAAACACAGCCTTAAATAATTTCAGGGGCTATAAGCTAACTCTAGCTCTCTCTACATCTTTATATTAAAGGGTCCTGAACCTGTGATTGAGGTGGCAGGAACTGCTACCTGTTCCAATTCCTAATAGAAACCATCCCCATTGTATTTTCCACAAACAATATATTTACAGATTTCTGGGATTGAAAAGTTGCTGAATTTGTTAAAAGAGCAGAAAAAGGCAATGTATTATCACTCTCATAAAATGCCTTTTTGATGTCTCTCGTCACAAGATTGAAAATCAAAGTATTTTAGGACAAAGCACCTAAGAACAAAACAATATATATCTGAAAACTAATAAGCACTTAGTAATATCCACATAAAAATATTCAGAATAAATACATCTGGCACGTAGCGTAGTACAGGAAACATATCAAGAAAGTAGAGCCTGAGCAAAACCAAGACTCCGTCTCCAAAAAAACCAGAAAATTTAGCCAGGTGTGGTGGCAGGTGTCTGTAGTCCCAGCTACTCAGGAGGCTGAGGTAGGAGGATAGCTTGAGCCCAGGAGTTGGAGATTGCAGTGAGCTGTGACGATGCCATTGCACTCCAGCCCAGGTGCTGGGGGTAGGGAGCAGTGGATTTCTCCAGACAACATTACAGAGGACAAATATAGATACAGTAAGGGTTGTGGGCCACAGTAGTCCTGAGTTCTGAGTTCCTGAAGTACTTCAGATTTGTGGAGTACTTTTATATTTTCCAAGTATTTCCGTATCTATTTTTTCACTTCAGTTTATATACTGTTCCTTTGATAGCTACAGAAGCAGAGCACATAATCACACTCCAAGCCCACAGTTCAGGTGGAACTGGAATCCAGGTCTGCTCACACTGGCTAGAAGTCATATCAAGATTGTTTGTTTTGTTTGTTTGTTTGTTTGTTTGTTTTTGAGACAGGGTCTCACTCTGTTGACCAGGCGATTGTAACTCATCATAACCCTGAACTCCTGGACTCAAGGGATCCTCCTGCCTCAGCCTCCTGAGTAGCTGGGACTTCAGAAGTGAGCCTAATTTTTCTTATTTGTTGTAGAGATGGGGTCTCACTTATGTCACCCAGGGGAGGTCTTGGAACTCCTGGCTTCAAGTGATCCTCCTGCCTTGGCCTCCCAAAGCACTGGGATTACAAGTGAGAGCCACTGTGCTCAGCCTCAAGCTTATTTTTATAATGCAGAATCTATCATGGTTCAAGACATTTTAGCAAAGCAAGAAAAAACATGAATTACACAGCACATACAAAGTGTATTAAAAAAAAAAAAAACAGTAATTTTCTCCTATCTAATCAACATCACATCTTTTAGCAAAATATTGTTTCTGGAGCTATAAAGAGTATTTACCCAGTTCTCGGATCTCACCTTGACTCAAATGGGCATAGTACAAAAGAGTAAGTGGGGTTTTTTGTTGTCTACTTTATATTTATTGTTATTTTTTTCAAGACAGTGCCTCTAAGCTAGTAAACAACTGTCAAGCACAAATGGAAACATCCACAAGCTAAGTTAAATGCTGTATTACCACTCAAAGTTCACAGTAGTCCCATCCTATGTAAGTGGGCCACTGACCAAGTGTCAGTCAGCATCATCTTCAATCTCCCTCTGAAGAACTAAAGAAAAGGAAAATCTAATTAAAAGCCCAAGAAAAAAAATCTACTTTAATCAAAACTATAACTAAAAGGCCAAGGGACTTTACATTAGGAACAAACCTTAAGACATGAAAAAATTGGTAACAAGAAAGGAATGTCAAGAGGGAAAAAGAGGAGATACTGTAATTTAAATGATTAAAACCAAGCCAATGAAAAATGACTTTCCAAACAGAAAAGGCATAAAAATATGGAAAAATATTTTTCCATAGATGAGGGAGTTAAAATGCAGAGAACCACAATCTTAAGGATATTTCACTAAGAAGAAGAGGCAACTGGACGTTTAAGTACATATGAAAGCAAAAGGAAGAGAATAATACATCTGGTATTATTCTATCAAAATCAACAGAAACCATCTGCTATGAACCTCTGCTGACATCTTTCCCCAAGTGAAACAACAATACAGACCAGAGTCCCAGACTCAGCCAGAATAAGAGCTACTATTCTCTAAATCCTCCCTGGGCAAGGGGCAAGAGCTACAGAGGACCCAACCAGAAGGGAGCCAATGCTATAGGGCAGAACTAGTTCACTCAAAAGAAATCAGTCAAACAAACCACTGGGATGCTTTTTTCCACACTAAATATCTGTGCGAATCACACCGGAAATACACACAGGCCAGATCATTCTGTTCTTAAAGTAAAGCAAGTTAGTCACCTCATGAACACACTCGCACACACTCTTTAGTTGGCATAACTCACCAAAGTAACTACAAAAGAGTTGTATCACCCACCTAAAAAAACTGACTTACTAATGTTAAGCACTTACCATGTTTTAAAATCTTTTTACCTCAGAAGCTCTTTTCACCTCAGATTTTGTATTTAAAATATTTTGAGAAAAAGTCAGAGTTTGTATCACCTCTAGCAGTTGAAAATCAGTTTCAACTACAAGTTATTTAAAAGAAATCACTCCCCATCCAGTACCAAAGCACTGAGATTCCAAAGCAGTTGTCACGTATAACTCCATTTCAGAACCCAGCTAAGCCTGACTGCACTCTCCAGTAAGAGGCCTCAGACTAGAAAAATAACAGGAAAATCTGCATTTACCCATTTCATATTTTGGGCCTACTATGCTGATGGAAAGAAACAGAGGATGTCAAGTTCAACTTGACAGGTATTTACTACAAATAATAAATATGTGGTTGGCACTCAATTTTAATATTTATATTTAGTCATTTATGACTAAAACCCAGAAACTGTAGTCTTTAAAAGAGTAAATTTTTTTAATGCTGTTCTCTTTTATTTCTTTTATTGATTTATTTATTGTTTTTTGAGGCAGAGTCTCACCCTGTCATCCTGGCTGGAGTGCAGTGGTATCATCACAGCTCACTGCAGCCTCAAACTCCTGGGCTCATGCAATCCTCCTACCTCAGCCTCCAGAGTACCTGGGACTACAGGAGCAAGCCACCATGTCCAGCTAATTTTTCTGTTTTTTGTAGAGATGGGGTCTTGCTTGCTCTTGCCCAAGCTGGTCTCAAACTCCTGGCCTCAAGCAATCCTTCTGCCTCAGCCTCCCAGAGTGCTAGGATTACACACGAGAGCCACAGCGACTGGCCTAAAAGGGTAAATTTTATGGTTTATGACATATCTCTACAAAGCTGAGGGGGGGTTATGTTTTTAAAAAATAAATGGGGCTGGGTATGGTGGCTCACGCCAGGCGACAGAATAAGACTCTGAAAAAAAAAATTGTACCCAAAAAGAAATATTCCATATAACCACATTTCTATTACTAAAATACCACAAAAATGTGTATTTTTTAACTGTGATGTATGAAAAGATCATCAACTTTACTCATGGTCAAAGAAATGCAAATTAAAATAGATATACATTTTCGCCTATTAGATTAGCAAAGATTATGAAATTCTAATATCCAGGATTGATGAGAAGGTAAGGAAATCAAAACCCTAAAACACTGTGTGCACACTGGCACATCCTACAGGGCAATTCATTAATAGCAGCTTTCAAAATTAAAAATGTACATACCAACTGATTCAGCAATTCCACTTAGAATTTATCTTGTAAACATTCCTGTACAATCGTACAACAGTACAGATACGGGGAGGCAAAGAATCAGAAGTACTTTAAGTGTCCATCAAACAGGAAAAGCATACATCCCTACAGTGTCCCACTGTGCAGTTGTGTTCAAAACCAGAACAAACCTAAGGTATAATTATTAATGCAAGTATTAAACTGAAAAATATATCTTGAGATATCAAATATAAAAAGCAAAAATCAAGGCCGGGCACGGTGGCCCACACCTGTAATCCTAGCACTCTGGGAGGCCGAGGCAGGCGGATCGCTCAGGGTCAGGAGTTCAAAACCAGCCTGAGCAAGAGCAAGACCCCGTCTCTACTGAAAATAGAAAGAAATTAATTGCCCAACAAAAACATATAGAAAAAATTAGCCAGGCATGGTGGCGCATGCCTGTAGTCTCAGCTACTCAGGAGGCTGAGGCAGAAGGATTGCTTGAGCCCAGGAGTTTGAGGTTGCTGAGAGCTAGGCTGACACCACGGCACTCTAGCCCAGGCAACAGAGTGAGACTCTGTCTCAAAAAAAAAAAAGCAAAATTCAAGATGGTATGTATGCTTATATGTGCAGTAGATACGCATACTGGCAGAATGGGTACTATGCCGAATATAGCGTGAATGTGATTACAATGAGTATATATTAATTTTATAATTACAATTTGTATTAAGTTTGAACATGAAGCTATCAAATAAAGTTTCATCCTGGGGTTAAATCTCCACATGCTATGATCTCAACCTGCCTTTCCAATGTTCTGTGGTTCCAGTCAAATCAGTCTGTTCTTCCACTGAGAAACCAGCCCACCTTTGGGCTCCCTCTCCAAAATACTCATAAAGTTCAGTTTGAACAGCTACCAGCTTCAGCTTCAAATATAAACTACCTAAGCTGAAAAAACTATGCATGTCTGCATCTGCTACAGAACATTTTAAAGGAAATAAAATTTAAAAAAAGAAAACTTAAACACAATTTAATAATCCTCATCATGGAAAGAGCCAAAGTACTCATCATTTCCCAAGATTTCCAGCCTCTCTGCCTTTGCTCCATGCAATTTCCTGCTTGAAGTCTTCTTAGCTACTTATCACATGTCCAAATCCTGCCAATCCTTCAAAATACAAACACTACCTTCTACACCAAATCTTCCCTAATGCCCCAAACCAGAGCTGATTCTCTTTCTTAAACCATCGTATCATCACCTCTTAAGGCACTTTGTTCTACCTAGTATTCAGCTGTGTACATCTTATCTTTCCCATTAATGAGAAAATTTGTCAAGGGCACAATCTGTGTCTTGGTCATTTTGTATGCCCCATTTCACTACCATTAATTAAACTCATACTTCACTAAAGCATATAATAAAAAGAGAAGGGCAAGAATCTAAAAGTTAAAAAAAAAAAAAAAAAAAAACAGGATTGGCCAGGCCCAGTGGCTCACACCCATAATCCTAGCACTTTGGGAGCCGGAGGCTGGTGGATCACTTGAGGCCAAGAGTTCAAGACCAGCCTGAGCAAACATAGGAAGACCCCATCTCTACAAAAAATAGAAATATTAGCTAGGTGTGGTGGCAGGTACCTGTAGTCCCAGCTACTTGGGAGGCTGAGGCAGGAGTATCCCTGGAGCCCAGGAGGTTGAGGTTGCAGTGAGCTATGATTGCACCACTGCACTCTAGCCTGGGCAATACAAGACTCTGTCTCCAAAAAAAAAAGAGTGCGAAAGATAGAAAGGTAAGATCCTTTCTTCTTCGCCCAGCTCCCCAGTGCCCTGGAACGCCACCTAAAAAGGAAATTACTATGACCAATTTCATATTACAAGGTTTTAAGAAGTCCTTGGACACTAAAACTTAATAACACATTCATAACTTTGGTTCTAAGTACAGAAATATTTTATAAATGGCATTTCAAAGTAAATTTATTCACAACAATTATACAATCGCAAAGTTTATTTGTATGCTGGGGCAAATAAAATATGACAACCAATAGATGGAAAGATAAACTGTCCAAAACTAAAGTTACCTGAGCTGTACGAAGAAAAGTCATTGTTCATTATCGGGAAAATTACAGCATACATACTCCAAGCATACATATAATCCAACTTATTAAAGTTTTTATATAGCATCAAAACTGCTGAAATACTCAAATAAAGACCCTAAAATTCTCACAGAGCTATGAAAACAAAGGTGATGAGCTATTCGAAATAAATTATTAAAGCGTGTAGAGGTTTTATAAAGCTAGATTTCTTAATAAATATTAATGTTAATAAAAGCATTTTTCAATATATTAATAGTAACAAGATGTCTGCACATTTTTCTAGATTACAAACGGTAAGAATTAAAAGTTTCTAAAAGTCTTTAATCATATGTTTAGTGCATAAAAACTTAGAAGATTTCAGTAACTATTCCTACAATAATAAATCACATGAAAATAAAAAAATATACAGGTCAAACTATGCCACTGAGATCAGAATGTTCAAATCAGAAGGCAGCTAGTTCATCTTAGAAACTTTACCTGGCAATAAAAATCCAAAGCTATCATTAGATCAAGACAAATTTTAGTGAAAATTCTATACTGGATACTAAACTCACTGTAGTGGCATTCTTATAAACAATATAAAAGATCAAATTACCAAATGCGTTAACACTACATGATCCATTGGGATGTATGGCACAGACTGCCAAATACAATGTAATACTGATTCTTCCCTTCTTTAAAGTAAGAGGATCCCGGATTTTTGAGTAGGTACATAGTCACCTCCAGCTTCCCTTGCAGCTATCTGTGACACTGTGGTTCAGTTATAATCAAAGGGACATAGAAGAAGTGATGTGTACAACTTCTGGGAAGTATCTTCACAGGATGGCGATGTGCGTGGCTTTGCCCTTTCCTCCTTCCTGCTGGTGAGAATGCAGAACTGATATGAGAAATTGGAGAAGCTATCTTTGACTAAAAGGAGAAACCTACATGTTGAAGGCTGGGTCCCCTAATGAGCATGAAGGTACCATACTGGCTCAGAACTGCCTATGAGTTACATGAAAGAAAGGAAACTTCTATCTTGTTTAAGTCGTTGTTATTTTGGGTTTCTGCTACTCACTGCTGAACCTAATCCTACCTAATACAAGCCAAAATTATAAAGAAAGAATACTATATGTATTTATTAAGTACTACTTCATTAAACAATTTCTAATACATATTTTGAACTTCCTATGATTAAAATAAAAACTCATTTCTGGTGATTCAAATAACTAAGCTCTAAAATGGTTTTCCTATGCTATATCTGAGATACAAAGTTGTTAATATCAAGAATTTGTCACAAAATCAGCTTCCTGATATGCATTGGGGTCAAGAGATTAAGGCCAATCTCCTTTATCTACCTCAACAATACCATACACTAATATTATTCATTCATTTGACAACTGAATGCCTACTGCATTCCTCACACACAAGGTACAGTGAAGTGACCAGAGTAGATGGGCCCCCTCTTCCGGAGTTTACAAGCAAGCAACGCATCTGAGGCTGCAGGGGCTGAGTGAAACTCTCTGCCTGACTCTTTAACAGCCTCCACTCTAATCATCCCCCTTCCATTGTCATATTTTTGTTTCAGTCTGAGAATAGCATGATTAGGCTTCAGCTTTGCTCTGCTAATATAATAATCTATAAGCATATTCCTCAAAAATTACATTCCTGTTACCAAAAGTCGAATCAGCATATTACCAAAATGTCACAGTAGCTATCACTGACGCCACTTTTCCAAATGGCAAATTTTATTTATCACACGACATTTTTTCTTAATTGTATCTTACAGGGTAACCTTATCCTTACATTTGAAAAATACTTTGCAGTCCCCCCGACCCCAGGTCCCAGGGATTGTCCTGAAAAAAGTCAGAATGTAGGGCTGCTAGACAGATAGCCACATGTTTTTAATTAGTCCTCACAGGCCATTGAACCAACCTCCCTGGAGAAGCTGGACCAACAAAAGATGCCCTGCTCTCTCCCTCCATGCCCTGCCTTCTTTAACATCTCTCTAAGACCAGGCAACACTAATCTTATTGAGTCAGAGTCCACAATACTTACTGGGCCCCGTTTTTAAGTATAAAGATTAAATGAAGATTAAAAGTCACAAATATATATGAGAGTTTGCTATCTTGCTCTTGCTCATTTCTCTCACACATGCTGTGGAAGACTAATGTTTGGGTCTTCTGTTAGGTAGCCAGCCTAGGAGTAGGAAGATAGTGAGATTTAGGAAGATGGGAGAGCCCTTGCCTAGGCCTTAAGCAATAAGCTCCAATCCAGTTTACCAGACAGCTCTACATTGGTATTTTCACCAAAAGCCCAATTAATAATAATAGAGTAATATTTGACTCTCCTATTTGCCATTGTTCTTATATAAATCTCCTTCAAGAACATCACAAGTAAGAGGAACAGCTAAGCCATGACACTCTGATCACTTATTAACACCCCAAACTCCAGTATTACCCTATGGTCTGTGCCATTCACTTGGTACTTAATCCTACACTGTTTTGTAGCATTTCCTTATATTCATGGGATAGTAAAAATTTTAGAATTGGTACCTTAGGGAAAACTTAATTCGAACCCTCTAGAGTTGACCCATTCATTGCTCCTTCAAATCTCCTGGTTGTTGAGCATTGCAGATAACAAAGAAAGGGAACACAGTGGAAAGATAGATCTCTGGATGACAATGATAAGAGTAACAATAAAAACAGCCTATATTTATTGAGCACTTACTATTGCCAGAGACTTTTTAAGCACTTTTATATATTAATTACTTTGGTCCTCAAAACAAACCCATGAGATGAGTATTATTATTCCCATTTTACAGATGAGGAAACAGACACTAAAAGGTAAATAAATATTAATAACTTGCCTGAAGTCACAGAGTTAATAAGCAGTAGGCTGTGGATTGAGTCCACAGCTCTCAACTACTTTTCTATAATAGCATAATGGTTAAGAGTGGACAAATATAGCTTGGCAAGTTTTGGAGATAAGTGCCCAAAAGATATCCGAAGAGGCAGAAGGCAACATGGATCTGAATTTCAGGAGAGAGATTAGAGCTTTATTTATAAACTGGCAAGTTGGAAGCAAATAAGTGTTAAAGAAAGACAGTGCTGAGAGAGAAGTTAACGAACAGAATTATAAGGAACACCAGTATTTAAAATAAAGTTAGCACACTTCAGGTCAAAATGGTGATACAGGAGGGTGGTAAGTACTCTTGTATATTACATATATGTAACATCTTACAAATCAAAATATATAATGGTTATACCTACTCTATGGCAACTATAGTCATTTAACTATAATGACTACAGGTTTGTGGCAGCATCTCTGTTTTTACTGTACTGTTGGCCATAGTTAAGATTTTTCATACTAAACTCTTAGGTAAGAACAAAACCTATAACACCGTTCCTATGAAAAAAAATAATCTGCTTTAGGATCTATCTTCAGACATGCTTTCCAGGGAATACACAGTGGTGAAAAGAAAGACGGCCTAAATAGATGGACCATATTTCAATGACTCGCACAGTGTTTGTTTTACATTTGTATACCACTGGAATTGCCAGAGGTCTTACACAGTTTAATTGGCAGCACCTTTTTTGATCCTTAGTGGTACATAAAATGATGCATCTTACAAATGATGGCATCTTAGATTCAATGAATTGTCTTTTTCAGAATACATCTAATTCCAAATGTGAGCATACATACTGGTAGAGTTATAGGAAAACTTTCTGCCTTCAAGGGGTTTACAATCTAATGAACATAATTAGCACTAAAATATAAATGTAAGTAATAAACATTAACACAAAATATGAAATAATCAAAGAAGTGGGGACGTTACAAAGAGAAGAAAAGGTACTTAAATGGTAGGAAGTAAGAGTAGCCAAACCAAAAAAACTTTAGGCAGTGTGTCCCAAGTAGAGTTTTAATTAGTTAGCGAAGGTGTACTACTCTAGAGGCTGAGGCAAGAGAATGGCTTAAAGCCAGGAATTCGAGACCAGCCTGGACAACGCACTGAGATCCCCATTCCAAAAATAATTAATTAACTAAACAAGACTAAATCTGGCTGGGCATGGTGGCTCACACCTGTAATCCTAGCACTCTGGGAGGCTGAGGCGGGAGGATCGCTCAAAATCAGGAGTTCGAAACCAGCCTGAGCAAGAGTGAGACGACCCTGTCTCTACCAAAAATAGAAAGAAATTAATTGGACAACTAAAAATATATAGAAAAAAATTAGCCGGGCATGGTGGCACATGCCTGTAGTCCCAGCTACTCGGGAGGCTGAGGCAGGAGGATCGCTTGAGCCCAGGAGTATGAGGTTGCTGTGAGCTAGGCTGACGTCACAGCACTCTAGCCCAGGCAACAGCGTAAGACTCTGTCTCAAAAAAAAAAAAAAAAAAAAAATTAAATGTGAGGTAAGAATAAGAGAAAGGTAGGAAATAAATGATATCTCAACATGGGTAGAGGGAGCAGTAATATAAGGTTCTAGTCATACCACTCTCCTCTAATAACCAAAGTAAACCATTGTTGAAGATAACTAATCAAGAAGAAAATCATTTTTTTAATCAGTCATCTCTCTCTCTCTCCTTTGAATCTCTGTGCCAGTTTTAGAACAAATCCACAAATTCTTTGACACTCCTTCCGTCAAGAGGTAGAGCTTAATTCCCCTCGAGTGTGGACTATGGTGCAAATGACAGTATGTGACTTCCAAAACTAGGTTATAAAAAGCACTGATACTCCTTTAATACTTTGAAATAAAAATAAAATAAAATAATTTTTTAAAAAATAAAAGAAACACATTCAAGGGTTTTTAAAAAAAAAAAAAAGCACTGAGGCTTTCCTTGCTTTCTCTATCTTCCTCTGGTCACTTGTTCTGGGGAAAACTAAATGCCATGTCATGAGGTCACCTGAGTAGCCCTAAAGAGAGGTCCACATGGCAAGCAACTGAAGTTTCCTGCCCACAGCCATGTAAATGAGCCATACCAGAAGCAAATCCTCCAGCCCCAGTCAAGCCGTCAGATGTCTACCACCTCAAGAGGGAGGTGTGAGCCAGAACCACTCAGCTAAGCCACTCCCAAACAACTGACCCAGAGAAACTGTGAGATAACATGCATTTACTATGTAAAGTCATTATATTTTGAGGCAATTTGTTACACAGCAATAAATAACTAGTACTACCCGATAGCATTTTCTGCCTCTAAAACACGTATTTTTTTCTTCTAACAGTTATGCGTATACCAACAGCCAATTTAGAGGGTAATATGTAGAAGGCTGTTCTCTTCATCTTTGCATAACCGTAAGGCTTAATCCAATGAACTGCAGAGTTAAAACACTTGCTTTTGTTTATTATTCATATTTGTTGAAAGATTCTTGCCAGTGCTTATACAATTTACTGCAGTTGTCCAAAAATGAAGTGACTAAACCTTAAATATAACTCCCGAATGACATATGTATAAGGTGGAAAAAGCAGTCATTTTGTACCCTTAGAAGCACTAAAGTGTAAACACTGCTTCAAGAAAAACAGTACATAGCAACAAAGTATTGTGACAGTAACACCCAGAACTTACTCCGTTATTAAGGGGGGAAAAAGAACAAGCTATCTGGTTAAGAAAGAATTTTTACATGTGTTTCTCAAACTGTGTTTTACAGAATATTAGTATCTCATGAGAAGGTCACAGATATTCTTTGGAGTAAGTGGGAAAAACAAATAATAATCAAAAAAACCCTCTATACTGTAAGACATTTCTGAGGCTTTAAGGTGCTACTGTGCATTACAAATTTGTCTGACCTCAAAATACTTAAAATATTAATAGCATATTATTAAGAGTATGCTATAAATACAGTTTGGGAAACACTGACTTGGGTAGGTAGACAGGTAGGTGGGTAGATTCACAGAAAATAAAAGGAGGATAAGATAAATGCAAAAATGATCTCACCTAAAAAAGGGACCATAACTACCAGTTATGACTATGTAATCTCTTAAAGCAAAATAAACTATTAGATAGAATAAGCTATCAAAAGCAACAACAGCCATACCAGATGTCAGGGAAAAGGAAGATGGGAAAACATGATAGGATATAACAGAAGAAAAGAAATTCCCTTTCGATAGGCCACATGGCTCAGAATGTCTCCCATTCCCTCAGTTCCAACTGTGTCCCTCCATACAAGCACATAAATTTGGGGGTGAGCACCCAGCCCAAGGGCAGTCCATCTGGGGGCTGGTGGGTAGCTCATTAGGTGGTCTGACCCCAAACCATTAACCAACAGTGGTAATAACTAATGACCTATCAGATCTTCTCTTTGGAGAAATTTTAATTAAAGACACAAAAAGTCATTCATAGTGGAAGTGGAAGCAGGGCATAAAGACACAAAGAAACCAGAGATAAAACAGCTGAGGTAATAATATTAGAGGATTAGGTGGGCCAGCCCTAGCTGTTTAGTGCCTTCCTTCAGTAAAAAAAATTTAACATATTATTGTCTAACCTGAACAGCCTCATGTAATGGCCCTGCCAGGGAAGGCAAGATCACAGACTGATCAGTCATACTCTCCTTCAGTCACATGTGGAGACCCACACAGAAAGGCGAGAAACCAGAGGGCAGAGGGAAGGCTGGCTCTGGGTTTAATAAGGAACATTCAGTTTAAATTCACCTGAATGACATTTGCATGTATCAAACGTCTTCTTAAATCAGTGGCCATAGCCTCTGTGTCCCATTAGGAATTAAGCCAAGCTGCTCTTGTGTGGATACACTTGCCCAGCATAGCCAGGTTGTGCCTAGTAGGGAGGTTTCCAGTGCGTTCCCAGGCAGTCCACACACACAGATATGTGCCCACATTCTTGCCTACTCACACGCCCCCTGAACTGTGTTCACCGCCACCCTGAACTCCCTCACTCCCCACCTCAAAAGTAGGAAGTGGGTCAAGAATGAGACTTCCGGTAGCCTAAGGGACATGCACAGGTGCCAATGAACGTGCACACGCATGCTCTGCTGAGCGTATGTGTGGCCATGTGTGCTAGAATGGGGTTTTCATAGGAAGGACTCTCCCCTGCTGCTGCTTCAGGACTCTATCTAGAGATGCTACATGGCCATGCTTGCTCACAAGCTCTCTTTCAGTTAGTCCAAGACAACAATGCTAACACTGTCCCCCTTTAGAGTGGTACCCGTATTGCTACACACAGCCTGGACGATGATATACAGCCCCGGCACTAGGGTATGGCATAACAAACTCATACTGCTGAGGCAGCAACAAGGCATCTGGTCACTAAAGCTGGGTGGGATCCCTACCCCAAACAGTATCCAGTAACCAGGAGGCACTACTGAACTTGGGGCTGTTGCTTTTTAGTGAGGCCTGACTCATACAGCTTAAATTTCTGTTCCACTTTTCTTCAATACCCTGAGATGACTTGAAAGACTTTTCTGTTTCTTGCAACCAAAACAGCCTAACCAAAACCCTTAAAATCACACGTACAACTACTTTAAAATTAGGACATGATCCATGGTTTCAACTTCTGATGCAAAACCCAAGACAAATAGGTTATGAGGATTCCTCAAATACCAAGTGGTTTATAAATTAAAGGTCATATCATTTTGTAACATAACCATATAAGGAAAAATTTCACAGTCAAATGTACTGCTTATGTTTGCTGATGTACTGGCAAATTTTACCAATTAAAAATTATTTTACGCTGGCACAAACAGGTCACTTTACCAAAAATTTCTTACATTAACAGTACTCTCTGACCTAGTTACCTAATGTACAGACATGTATTACATCTTACACAAAGTTAGCTACACAAATCACAATTCCAACCAAAACTCCAAGCTAGTAAATGTATTTATAATTTGGGTATGCTTAAGTTATTTGTAGTCAAATGTTCATTAAAATGGTCTAAGCTATCTTAACAACTTTCTTGAGTTTTATAAATTTTCCTTATTTAATAAACACTAGAACTCTGTTAGACAAGAAACCAAGCAAAAGCCAAAGGCTCAGCAAAATCACAAAAAGGACTAACAAAGCTCCAACTTTGGAATAATTATCAGGACACTAATAATTAACAATCACTTAAATATGATTCAAGAGGAATTCTGGTTGTGTAAAAAAAAGTGTGATCAACTAGAGCACAGCATTATCAGAAACTGATTATGTAAGACAATAGCTTATTGTTTCAGGATGTGTATGTGTGTGTGTAATGAAGTTCACAGCTAGGTTACACTAATGACTCACTTAAACATTTGAATTTTCTGCTATCTTAACCTTTAAATCAACTGCATAAGTAGCTGCCAAAAGCAGTTAGTAGGAAAGCATACTATTCCCAAAAGAACTTGGTATATACAACTTATTTTACTACTTAAATGTTTTTTTGATTACTGAGATTTGAACAAGATGTTAAAGATTCAAAACTAATTCTAAAGTAATGGGTGCTTACTAAATCCATCATAATATTTGACATACACAGGTTTTCAAAAGGGCACAGATTATATTCTTGTGTGTTTTCACAGCACCTGGCATATTTCTGTTCAATATTACATATAATTATTGCAGGACCTGACAACGATTACTGTCCCCTTCTTTTTTTTAATTTTTTGAATGACAAATAAGTCAAAGTCGGGAAAATAACTGGCATGGTTTTTTTTCTTGATTTGGATTATCTTTTCATTATGAACTGGTTCTCAGTTACTCTAACTTCCTTGCAATAAAACATTGGCACAAAATACATTGGATTAAAATTACCTGACTCCATTCCCACTAAATAAATAATACATTTGAACTCTTCATGTTTCATTGTAAAAGATACACAAATTTAGAGATTATTCCTCAAATTTTGAAAGCAAAGTGAATCAGAAATCACATTCCTAGGAATTGCCAGTGAGTCCCCTGCAAACTTCTCTAACAGTTCATTACACTTAAAACAATTGAGATGGGTTAGGATATGTGACAATAAAAATCATTCAAGGCATTTATCAAACAGATTATCTATGAAACCGCACCTTGGTTTACAAGCCTTTGAGCAGGAATTTGGTCCTCTTCTGTGTTAATCTGTGTACACACTCATGTCACATTTTCTCTGGCCTCCAATTCTATTTTTTAAAAATCTAATCCATACAATAAGTCATCCTATCAGACTTAATTTTATGTTTATATGATTACCAAAAACAACAGTATTGCAATACAACACTACTACATATGCAAAATTGCTGATTTTAGTGATTTCCCCATCCCAACACCTCCTCTACCCTTCTACCCAGGTTAAGTATCTGAGAAAAACCTCTCTGTCCAGTGCTAAGATTTTACTTTCTATAGCATAGGTTCATTTGACTTTTTATTAATGACACTAATAACTTTGTAAAAAGCTGCTAGTGTATGTACAGTTTCCAACACCTAGAATGCAAATAAACCCACTTATTTTGTTTAGTATTTCAAGACACACTAAATTTCTCATAAAAGATGGAAGAGTATCAATTCCAAGGAGTCCTTGGAAGTCACAATGTGTAAATACTTTTGACAATAGAACAAATTAATGTCAAGACACAGCCAATAACATAATAAAGCCTCCATGCAACCGTGCCTGTCAAAGGGCATCTGTATTAGCAGCTCAGGAAAGTGGCATTTGCAGAAAGGCACAACTAGGTTTAAAAGAAAATCATTAAGCTTCAGCCGTTAATCCCCTCCTCCACCCTCTCAATCAGATCCTTCAAAGCAATTAACCAGTAGAAGGTGCTATTCTACAACTCACAAGTATTCACAACAACCTCCATCCTTGGGCCAGAGCTGCGTTTTACCCCAGGTGGACCCTCAGCCTATTCCCTGTCCAGTGTTCAAAGGAGTCTCCAACACAAAAACCCAGATCTTTTCTTATGACCCCTATTTACAAAAACAACACTGACAGCTCAATAGGCAGCAAACCTGACCATCAAGCTATCACACCACTAATAACACACACACATCATTTTGCTAAATATTAACCTCAAATACAATCTTTATAACCTTAACGAAAACAATCTATTCCTACCTACAAAAGACGACCATGATCACATTCGCTACAATAAGGGTCAAGTGAACAAATCACTGTCCCCAACAAAGTCAGGGGCAATAAGGAATACGAAAGCGCTGAGAGCTGAACATAAGGCCAGGACATATAAAGAGGGATTCTATCTTTACATACACAAAAAAGAAAAGAGCAGCAGAAACCAGGGCTGCAAAGGGAAGAAAGAGAGGCAAAGAAGAGAAGTCTGAACATGTTTCTGAGTGTCCTTTAGTTTCCAGTGCACTCTTCTGCTTCACAAGGTTGCAAAAAAGGCCAGACATGAGATGGGTGGAAGAAAGCTGAAAAAGAAAAGCACCCTCCCTTCCCCCATCTTCTCTCCTCTCTCCCAAAAAGAGCTGTGTTTGTCTGTGTAAACCTAGTCCCAAATATGGGAGAGAGAGAATGAATGTGTGTATGGAAGAACAATGAGCCCTCAGCCTGGTATTGTGTGTGTGTGTGTGTGTGTGTCTGCCTCTGCCTCTTTTCCCTTCGACCTTAACAACAACAGGGAGAGCTGGAAGCCAGCTTTACACCCCAACTAGGCCATCAAAATCAACACCGGTTTATAATTTACAGTGGAATTAACTCAGCAAGCAAATCCATGGAAGGAAATACCTACTCAAAGATGATTTTATTATTGTATAGAGCCATCCTCTCTCCCCTCCCCCAACAGACTGAGACTAAAGAAACCAGTGTACACCAGACAAAAAGGTCTCTCTTTAAATGGAAAGCAATTACGAAAACTGTTTCAAATCTAAACATAGGATGCATTAATTCGCGTCTGTTTTATAATTCACAAAGTTCATCCTTTTACTAGTTATCTTTTTTGTGTTTAAAAAATTGCTTTGGAGAAAGCTATTTCAGGATTCATACAAAACTACTTTCTAAATGTACCTTAAAATAGCAACACATACTGAAACATTTAAAGCACCCAGTTTCTCAAGGACACATTTTGCTTAAATCAATGTTTGAAGTCTGTAATCCAGAAAAATTGTAAGCAAATCTTGGAAAAGAGACAGAGAAAAATGACAATTCAACAATGAATCATTTTGTTTTCCTTTCAACAACTTCTCAAGCAACCAGTTTCAAAGGAAACCTGCAATAGTTTCCCCCCTCCCAACACACACACACACACACATACCCCAGTCTACGTAAAACTACTTATCTTCTTTCCATAACCTTAAATAAAATAAATAAATAGAAGCCACGCACAGAACTAAAACATGATAGTAAGAATTCTGCTGCAAGTGATTTAGGATTTCATAATTTTCTAATCACACGGAGAACTAGAAATCTGGAACACAAAGGAGGAATCTTCCCCGAAGGAGAAAATGATATTTTAATAAAAGTCCGCTCCCAAGACCCCCAAATCCACAAACATTCAAGCAATTCACAGTTTCAGTCCTTGACTTCCTTTCCTCCCATACTTCAGGCAACAATTTGGTCACATGAAATAGTTTAACCTCAGACAAGTACAAGAGCATGAATAAGAAGCCTGGAGAGAACAGGGGGTCAGAAGGCACACAGGACAGTCACCTGGCCCGGATGGGACCACAGAAGTCCCCGGCCCTTTATTCCCCGCCACCCTCCTGCCCTGCCCTAGCCTGGCTCCCCTCGACTTCTCCAGCCTTTGCTTTCTGGCTCACCCCAGACGAGTGACTGCTTTCACGGCCGACCCTCTTTGCTTCCCGCCCCCCCAACACCCCGTCACCAGGATGGGGGGCCGAAAAGGAAAACACACGACACGGCGCAGGCAAGTTGGAGACTTACCTTCCCCTAACGCGCTACACCATCAACAGAGGTGTCTGCGGCCCAGCTCCCGAGAAAGTGGAGGGGACGGGGCGGGAGGCCGCGGGGCCGCGGGGGCGCAGGGCCGAGAGGGGCCGGCCCGCGGGGACGCGACGCGGAGCGGCTGCCGGGGCTTCCCTGCGGTGACCTTTACTGCGACTTGAAACCAGGCTCCCTCCTCCTGGGTCGGGCAAATCCCCCAGAAGCGGGAGCCCAGGACCACGTCTGGTCTTGTTTCTCGGAGGGCGAGGGGGCTTCCTACGGACGGCGGTGATTTTTTTTCTTTCCTCAACTAGGAGAGAAAACGAGGCAGAGACAATGTGGGGAGCGAGAGAGGGGAAGAGGAGGGGGAAGGAGGCGGGGACCGAGGCCCAGCGGGGCGAGCGTCTCGGGGCGTGCGGGAGGAAAGAGGCTCCGGAGCGCTGGGGGCGGTTCGCGAGCGTCTGTGGGAGCAGCGGCACCTCCGCGATGGTGGCGGAGCCGCGGCGGGTCTGCTGCACCGACCCACCACCCACTCCCCGCTCGGGCCCGGCCCACCTCGCAGTATCACGCCTCCCCATTGGTGCGGCGAGGTGTGACGCGCGCGGGGGCCGGGCCAATGGGAGGCGGAGGGAGGGCGGAGGGCGGGATTTCTTCCTCTTTTTTTTTTTTTTTTTTCCTTTTTAATAAAATGAGCAGACGAGGTGGCTGAGGAGAGGCCGGGATTCGGCACCGCCGCGGCCCGCGGCTTGAGGGCGCGCGCTCCAGGCGGCGGCCCCGGCCGGTGGGCTGGGCTCCCCGCCGGGGGCGCGTCTTTGTGCGAGGCCGGCTCTCCGGGCCGCGGGCCGCGCTCCGGGACCCGCCCCCCGTGTCCCCCGGGCGGAGCCGGCTCGCTGGAGCCGGCGGGCGGCCGCCGAGCAGACCCGCCCCGGGCCCGCGGCGCGGAGAGGGCAGGTCCCAGGGGGCAGGGTTGGCGGGAGTCCCGCTGCCGCCGTTATTACCGGGGTCTTGATCTGCCTTTTCCGTCTTGTAAGACGCCTGCTCGTGTTCCTGGGGGCTGCAGGGTGCGTTCAAAGGACTCCCTTAAGGACTCTTTCGAAATTCCGATGAGCCGTTGTAATAGTCTTCAAATAATGTAAACGACAAAAGATGGATTAGGAAAGAGAAGAACAAAATTGGTAAATCGCGCCGCTTGTTTGAAAAGAATAATACAAAGCCTCGTCAAACATAAAGAGGAGACCGTAACTGCGGATACCGAGGGGATTTTGGAAAAGAGCGGGATATAACTCTACACCTAAGTTTGAAAAAAATCTTAAAAAAAAGGAAAAAGCCAAACATCACCTTGTTTCCTTTGAAGAATGTAGTATTGTGTCCCACCTCCCGAAATGCTGATAACCACGGGGTCTGTGATGCTATTTAATACAAGGAGTAGGGGCAGGCCAAATGCTCACATTCTATTTAATACGATTTACAGGATTGAGGGGTTTAGAAATTTTAATTATGATTAACAGTTTTTCAAATGCATATCGTGTTTACTGAGTTCTTTCACAGACCCTGGCATGAATCCAGGGCGAATCATCAACCTATTGTTGGTTTGTTAATATTCTGTAAATGGGTATTGGTGTCCTCATACCATACACTCTTCCAGCAGGAGTTAAGGTCTGCATATAATAGAATAATTAAGGGATAGAGCATAGCTCAGAATAATTTCCTCATCTATTTCAAATAAAGTGATCATTTTCCCTTTGGAATATCCATTCAGATTATAATTTCCACATCCAGTGGTTTCTTTTAAGAATAATTTGGACTAGCAGATACTATTGGACTGTGACCCAAGAGATTTAGATAAACACAAGTGGGTCTCTGCCATTACCTTTCTGAGTACCCTTTCAGCAAGAAAAAATCCTCTTTGCTGCAATTTCCTCAGCTATGAAATGGAGAAACTTAGTTAATACCTCCTTATATATCTGATAAAGTGAGAACTGAATTTTAAAACATGATAAATGTGGTAAACTGGTTTCAACATTCTGAATATGGGTAGGACTATTTGACATCAGTTGGGAAATGAGGGATAAAGTGTACCAGTTAAATGGCTTCAGTTTCCATCAAAATCTGTATTTACAGGAGCACTATTTCTAGTAAAGGTTCAGCTCTGGGGTGGGCAGACGGACAACTTCCAAGAGGATGCCTGTGGGTCCTGCATTGCTATTCAGCAGGGAGGAGAGAGGCTCCCTAGATGAGGAAAGAACGTTTACTAGAGCATTAGGGATTGGCCGTCATTTTCGTTTATTTATAAAAATGTAAATTTAGAAGTCTCGAAACTCCACATAATTACAAAGCATAATATTATGGCATCAGACCATAAAATTAGCAAACTAGACCTATTTATAACAATCCCATGCAAGAATTGTGTTCCAGCCATAAAGCCAGAGAGTATGGACTTCCTTCCAAGGATCTGAGAAGTTGATAATGTATTAATAGTAACAATAACCTTCATAATAAGAACAACTATTAAACCATTGACTGAAAGCTTATTATGTCCCAAGCACCATGCCATGCCCGGCATGTTACGTTCTTTAGCCCACTTATTCCTGACAACAGCGCATGAAGCGTATTGTTATTACCTCCAGTTTCAAAGTCAAGGAACTGGGGCTCAGGGAAGTTAAATAACTAGCTAGAGGTTAAAGAGGTCACATATCTTGTGGGATTTTTTTTTTCCCCATTATGAAATTAGAAAAAGTTTATTCTCTTTTAAGCAAGCTTTTGAAATTGGCGATTACTTTGGTTACTGAATCTGAAAACATCAAGGACTATCGTTAGGTATTTTATGTATCTTACTAAAGGTAAGAAATTATTTATTTGTTTATTTTGTATACAGAGGTCACATCAGAGCTGTAGTGCCATTAGTATTTAAAAGAAGACAGGGGAAGAGGGATTGTTTAGTAAATGATGTTGGGAGAACAAAATACCTACATGAGAAAACAAAATCAAGATTCATACAAAAAATGTGGATTCATATTATTCCTAACAGCTCCCCCCAAAAATTACAGATGGATATTTTTTTAAATCTAAAAAATGAAACCAATAAACCACTGTTTCTTAGGTTAAGTTTACTAGTGTTTATGATTGTCCCCGATACATGTATATTCTTTTGTATGCATCAAATATTTTATAACTTTTTAAAGTGAAACCACAAGAGTATTAGAGAAATACTAAAACTTTTTCAAATCATGGATTGAGGAAGCTCTTTCTAACATGACAGGAAACCCCAGAAGCCATAAAGGAAAAAACATCAATAAATTTTACTGCATAAATATTTTATATCTCTATAAAGCATAAAAACACCATAGCAATGCAAGAAACAGAAAAATTGGGGAAAAATATTTTTAACACCAATAAGCACGGGCTATCTTCCTTAATAAAAAGAGTTCTTACAAATCTGTAAGAAAAAAACTCAATAGAAAAATGGACAGAATATATGAACAAAAAGGTCAAAAAAAATATGTTCAATAAACATGACATAATCATGAAATATATACAAATTAAAATCATCTGTTAGATTAGGAATCTTTGTTTTTGCTTCATAATATCTAGTATTGATAAAGATATGGGGAAACAGGCTCTCTGATTCACTGTTGGTAAGAATGTAATTGTTTCATTTTTTAGACTACAATTTGACACTATCTCTCAAAATGTTAAATATCCACAAACTTTGACCCAGCGATTCTGCTACTAGAAAACCATTCTACAAAGAATCTTGCATAAGTGTACAAAGATATCTACAAAAGGCTTGCAACGTTATTTATAGCAGTAAAAACTGGAAAACCCAAACATCCACCAGCAAAGAATGTTTAAATAAATTATGGTACAAATATATGATGCTTTAGAGATTTCGAAAATTATGTGGTAAATCTGAATTAATAAAGAATGATGGCCACGGTTCAGAGTTCAATGAAAAAAAGCAAGCCACACAACAATTATGCAAAGTATAATTCTATTTGTATTTTTAAAAGGACAAATTTGTCTACACTTCAAAAATGTCTAGAAGCATATCCTCCAAGAAACTGTTTACACTAAGCCCGCTGGGCCTGGAACAGAGAATGAGGAGGGAACAGGAGACTGAATTTTGATTTCATTAGACTCTGTTCTGTTCAATTTTTTTTTCTTTTCATATCAAGCATGGATAATTTTCATAATTAAAAAAAAAGAATTCAAGTTCTTTGAACATATGGCTGGTAACCAGCCTTCATAATTCACCAGAAGTACTCAAGCTTTAGAACATGTAAATTATTTTCCCCCAAAATGCCTTAAGCAGAACTAGGGCGCTGTAGCAAACCTTGTAACAGACTGAAGCTTGTTTCTAGGCATTTTCTATGAAATTGGCTTCCAAGTTTATGTAGTGCAAATACAAGCCAATAATGAGCTGCAGCTATCTCCCGTTGCACTTTTTCAGGTTGAGCAGCGAGCAGCACATCTTTCTTCCCACCGTGATACCTCTGCCGTGCTTAGCTCACCTTGCATTTACCTGCAGCAGGTTTCCACTTTATAATTTACTGCAATCAGAACTTCTTCCTCTCTAGTGAGGCCAGGTAAGCAACCTCTGGTACCTTTGGAAAGCCCCGGCATGGAATTGGAATGGAGAAATGGGTGATACTGGGCTTATTTCCGGGCACATATCCAGTTATGAGCACATACATACGGAGGTGAAACAGCTCTTCAAAACAAAGAATCAAAAATCAGAAACCCATTTCCTTTGTTTGGATGTGATTTATTGTGGATTAGCAATTAAGGTTCCCAATTCAACGCCAGTCTCCGTGCAATTTTGTTTCAACCAAGGTGAAAGTGGATCTGTTTACCAACACATTTACGGGTAGAAGAAACCCTGCTTCACTGAACCACGTCAGATTCAGTGGGGTGATGCTCTCTCTCCGCTTTGAGTCACACTGAGTCAATGCCACAGCATGTCGTCCGGGGCACTAGGATGCCTTTTGGATGAGATCTAAACCCAACATCTGACTCCTGACCACTTGTGGTTATTAAAAGTCTCACAGGGCTTGTGAAAGAATTAAGGGGGGAGATGCTGATTTTCATTGTCTTGGCCAAATTCCAAGTTTGATAATTAGGCGTCTTCCTCCCACTGTCTTCCTGCCATTTCACTGAGGCGTGCTATTCCACACTTCCTGTTATACACAGCTGTCCACTGTTAACCGAGAGCCAAAGAGCCAGCGAGTTCCACCCTGGGGGAAGCTGCCTTTCAAGATAAATATTTCCTCCACATCTACTGTTAAATTACTTAGGTTCACCTTGGAGGAAAGGTGTTATTTTCTAGGAATAAGAAGGGCATAATAAGGGGGAGTTGAAAACTATCCCCAAACCCTATTTTGTCTAAATGCCAAATCAACAAGACTCACGTTGATGACAAAAGGACCCTCGGAAGGAGGAGTCTCCTCACTGAAGAAAATGTATTTTAAGTTCTTAAATTGTATTTGGGGGATCTGGAATTTGATCTTGTAACATTGACGTGGCAGGTGCTATTTCTTCAATCCAAGGTATCTTTGCAAACAGAACAAAGAGGCAAATAACTCTGTAGCCCAGGGGAACAGTAAAATTCACATCTGCCACCCAGGCTTCCATGTCCCTATTGACATGCCTGGGACACTCACTTTAGTGCACCCCTTCTTTTTGCTCAACCTTTAAGGAACCTTAATTTCAAAATGTCTTCATCCCTGTTTCTCTCAACCCCAAATATCTCCTTCTCACATAGTCCAACTTCTGGAATAAATTCTGCTACATTCACTTTTTTTTTTAATCTTAAAAAGAGCATTTTAACTTGGAAGCAACCAAGATGTTCTCCTATGAGTGAACAGATAAACTGTGATATATTCGTGCAATGGAATATTATTCAGCACTAAAAAAGGATGAGCTATTAAGCCACGAAAAGGCATTGAGGAAGCTTAAAGGCATATTACTAAGTGAAAGAAACCAATCTGTGTGCAATTCCAACTGTTTGACGTTGTGGAAAAGGCAAAACTATGGAAACGACATTCTGGAAAAGGCAGTAAAGAGATTAGTGGTTGCCAGGGGTTTGGGGGAAGGGAGGGCAAGATGACTAGGTAGAACACAGGGGATTTCGGGGGCAGTGAAACTATTGTTCTGTATGATGCTGTATTGGTGAATGTATGTCACTGTACATTTGTCAAAACCCACAGAATGTACAGCACTAAGCGTGAACTCTAATATAAACTATGGACTTTAGTTAATAATAAGGTATCGACACTGGCTCATTGGTCATAACAAATGTCCCACACTAATCAAGATGTTGATGTTAGGGGAGGCTGGGGAGAGGGAAGAGGGTACGTAGGAACTCTGCACTTTCTGCTCAGTTTTGCTGTGAACCTAAAACTATTCTAAAAAAAAAAAAAAAGTCCATTAACCAAACAGGAAAAATAAAGAGCATTTTAGTTCTGTTCTTTGTGTTTTCAGGAAGAGAGACTCATTGAGCATCTCAGGAACAGGAGATTTGTCATGAGGATGTTCCTACACGGAAGCCCAGGAAAAGCGGAACAATCTGGCATCAGGAGAAGAGGGGTCCAGAAGCGGGGCCCCAGGAAGCCAAATGAGGCTGGCATCACACTGACTAGTTTCACTTTCAAATTCATGACCACAAACCCCAAATGGACTCTTCACGCCCCTTGGCCCCAGGAAGGCCAGGACCCCGGCTCTCTCCCCAGCTTTCCTGTCACTGGTCCCCCGTTCTCCCCCTCTCTCCCCTCAGCTGGCCTCCTCACGCTTTACCATATAACTCTTCTTCACTTTACTGTCTCATAATTTCAACTCCCTCATAACTGTGGCTTGCATGTGGCCTCTCATGGCTTCTTGGCTGGGCTTCCTGTAACTTGTGACTTATCGGCTTCAGCTGCTTGTGCCGACGGCCTCAAGACTTCAGTATTTCCTAGTTAAAATTCCCAAGAGGGAGAAACCTAGTTGGCTAAGTTCATCATTTCAGGCCCTGCCCCGTGCTGGTCACTAGAGGATGTCACGTGGTGCAAAGCTAGCCGGCTTCGGGGCAGCTGCTTCCCCAGACTCTGGCAGGGGCAGCTTGTCTGCAGAAGAGGCCGGTCTCCTGATGTGCCACACAAATACAGTGTCCACCCATTGTCCACAGGGATATGTTCCAAGAACCCCAGGGGACGCCTGAAAGCTCAGATAGTACTGAACCCTATATGCACTGTTTTTTCCTGTACATACATACATACGATAAAGTTTCGTTTATAAATTAGACATAATAAGAGATTAACAATAAATACATAGACAATTATATGACAGTATACTGTAATTAAAGTTATGTGAATGTGGTCTCTCTCTCAAAACATCTTATTGTACCGTACGCACCTATGTTCAGGTGGCAGTTGACCCCGAAGCCTCAAAAATCGAAACCACCGATAAGGGCTTACTACTGTAGTGTGCTTTTGCAATGGGTGGTATCCAAAAAATGGCAACAGTAAAAGTGCACTTCTGCAAGTAAGTATTTTATTTTTTGAAAGCCCAGGCCTTACAACCATTATATTTTTTATAATAACCTTTACAATGGACATTTGTCCTTTTTTGTAGGGAAAAACCCAAAGAGGCAGCAGACCACAAATTACAGAATGTTCATGTTCTCTTGATCAATAAAAATTCTATAAGAATGATCCCTGAAACTCAGCGCCCCAGCCCCGGCAGCTCTCATTGCACTTTCTGTTCCTATGAGTTTGCTCTGGACACCCCATACAAATGAACTCACGCAGTACTTGGCTTTGTGTGACCGGCTTACTTCACTTAACATAGTGTCCTTATGTGAGTTCGCTAAGGGCTGCCATAACAACACGCCACAGTCGGGTGGCTTAAACAACAGAAATTTGTTTCCTGACAGTTCTGGAGGCTGCAAGTTTAAAAAAATCAAAGTGCCATCAGGGTTGGCTTCTCTTAAGGCCCCTCTTCCGTGGCCTGCGCATGGCTGCCTTCTCTCTGTGTCCTCATGTGGCCCTTTCTCTGTGCACAAGCACCCTGGTGTCTCTTCCTCCTTTTCTTTTTTTTTGAGACAGAGTCTCACTGTGTTGCCAGGGCTAGAGTGCCATGGCGTCAGCCTAGCTCACAGCAACCTCAAACTCTTGGGCTCAAGTGATCCTTCTGCCTCAGCCTCCCGAGTAGCTGGGACTACAGGCATGTGCCACCATGCCCGGCTAATTTTTTCTATATATTTTTAGTTGTCCAGCTAATTTCTTTCTATTTTTAGTAGAGATGGGACCTCGCTCTTGCTCAGGCTGGTTTCAAACTCCTGACTTTGAGCGATCCTCCCACCTCGGCCTCCCAGAGTGCTAGGATTGTAGGCGTGAGCCACCAAGCCTGGTCAATGCTTATTTTTTTTATGAAAGAATTATTTAAATTGATCTTGTTACCTATGTGGTATTTCATAATGAGAATTTTTTTGTTCGTCCATTAATAATAAATATCATGTACTGGCAGGA
>CAUYMX010022978.1:0-16622 GCA_963573855.1 Lepilemur septentrionalis | reverse complement strand
TCCTACTAGGCCCCACGGTGGGTAGAGAGAGGCAGGTTCAGGTGGATACTACACACAATAAGTTGGCATCACAGCTGAGGGACCTCAAGCTTAGGAAACCCTGATATTTTATTAATATGAGGGGCCTGGAAACCTGTCTAAACTGCCTCAAAGGGAGACATAATCTTTATTGTAGTGATAGCAAACAAACATGCGCCTTGCCCTGGAGGGAGACACTACCTCAATCTTCCAAAACTTTTGCTATAGAGAAATTCTTGGTAAAGGGGTGGGGAACCTATGGCCTCAAGGCCACATGTGGCCCTCCAGATCCCCAAGTGCAGCTCCTCAACTGAATTCAAACTTTACAGAACAAATCCTTTTAATAAATTTGGATTCAGTCAAAAGGCCACACTCAAGGGTCCAGAAGACCACACGTGGCCCCAAGCCTCAGGTTCCCCACCCCTTTCTAGCTTTTGGTGGAATTAAATGAGATAATACATATAAAAGTACTTAGTATTGTTAAGTGCTCAATCAATGCTGGCTAGTATTACTCAAGCACATAGTCTGGGGGGTTTCCTCTGTCACTAGTCTAATAATCTCTGTAAAACTTAATTACTTAAGCATATGTTATATATCAGTCAGGATAGTAGGTAGTTTATGGTGAATCACACTAGCAAAGGCTTATTTCTTATTCACCCTATGTGCCCATTGTGCAATGTTGTTGGGGGTCTGCTCATTATGGTCAGCCAAGGACACAGCTGATGGGAGCAGCCATCATCATGTTGTCAGGCTTGGGGAAAAAGCTGGGGAAGGTCTCACACTCCACTTCTGCACAAAACGCATCACCAGAACTAGTCACGTCCTGTACCAAATCACAGTAGGGACCAGGAAGACCAGTCCTACCATGTGGCAGGAAGGCAGAGCTGGAGATGTTTGGCGAGCAGGATTCCTGCCTACCATAGTTTACGCTGTGGCTGGTAGAAATAATAATCAACCCACAAGAAGAGTCTTTGTTGCCCCATTTAAATAAAGAAAGTGAAATAATTTAAAAAAATTTGTTCGAGGGATTAAAGCAAATAAATGAAGAGCATGAAATTACCAAAATCTTCATTACAGACTGTGGTTAACATTTTCCTCTTTCCCTATTGTGCTAAAAATACAAAACACTTGAGTGACGTTCATCTGAAGCCTCTGGGGTATTAATCAAGAAATTTTGATATTGTTGATATCAAAATGGTTTCCTTTTTTCTAAGTGTTGCTGTTAAACTGAGCTCAGACAAGCTCAGACTATAAGTCCACTAAACTCCTAGGCTATGCTACTACTATTGTTATATGAGATGAAAGATGTAAACTGAAACCAGGATAGAAGTACTATATTGTACTCACCATCTAATGTTTTATACCTCTTTATATATATATATTTATATATACATGCACATACAGATATATGCTTTTCTATTTCTCTAGATATTGGCACAGTATCTGTATCAACTTAGAGAAATAGAGAATAGAACACTTGATTAAAAAAATCTAAATAACTATATATATATTCTCAGAATCACTTAGGAAAGTCGCTTAATCCATATATATGCTTAGGACAATCTAATTTCACCTCAGTATGAAGCAAGTGATGACATTTTCTATGAGGTTAAAGGAAAACAACTTGCTAGAATGGGGACGAAAGCTCTGCAACCATCTCCCTTCCTTTACCTATGCCCTGTGACAGCCATGCAACCCACGTGGTAACACAACCCGGAGAGACGTGAAACAAACCACCAACTACTGTCTGCCATGAAACGTTAGAGCAGGATTAGATTTTCAAAGGTTCCCTTCTCAAGTTACTTTCTTGCTTTTTCTAAGTTTTAGCGAACCATTTCTAAGTTCCATTTATTTATGAGTGGCTCACAATTCCCTTTACCAACTGTGCTATTTCACGAGTTTCCTATGTGTCTTCCCTACAACCCCAGTAAACACTGATATCAAAACATCATCAAAGAAGTGAGTTCCCTCTATACACAGCATCACCAGCAATAAAAAAAATTCTATGTTCTCAAAAGAAAGGACAATGCATCTGCAATATTTAAATACTTTTAATATTATAGCTGAATACAGAACTTTAAAAATGTTATTTCCAAAGCGAATTCCATTTCTTTCTACTTTAGCTATATAGGGAGTACTTCTATCAGGAAGAATGTTGAGTTGAAGAGAAAACACCTTTTAGAAACACACGTGGATTGTTTTTGTCAGCTAAACTCATTTGCTGGGGAGTGAAGATATGAAGACTTTACACTTCATTCTCCATTTCCTGGTGGTAAATGACTGCCTAACTTACTGATGGATAGCAAATATGCAAAACAGGAGTAACATCTTAAAGGAAACATACTGTAAGTTTAAATCCCGTTTCCTCCCCCTTTGCCAAGGCCCAGCATCAGAAGGCATACCTCATGGGAACCCGCAAAAGTAAGATTTCCTCTTCTGTGAGTGTGAAGCTGTAGGGTTGTTTCACAATTAGCTTTCAGGCTACCATTAGTAGTTGCTAATTCCAGATTTTAAGTCCTTATTTGTGGAGAGTATGATTTAGTGGGACAGAGGGCATGTTCAGAGAGGCTCTCCAGACAATTTTGTTACATGATCAAGTCTGAGAATCTCAAACTACAGCTTTCTGTCAACATTAAGTATAGAAAAAACAGCAGAAATACTAAGCTTTGAGGACAACATCGTACGTGTAGTTTTATTAATGACTCCTGATTAAAAAAATAGTAATTTCAAAGGAAAATGTGCTGAGAAAACACAGATACAGCTTCTGCACAGCTGTCAGTCATAAAGTTAATTCAGAAGTTAGGAAAATAATACCAACCTAGACAACATATTTATTGACTTATTTCTAATTGCAATACCCACCTCTGCACAAGAGATTAGTAAAATCATAGTACAGATCAAGTTCCCCAAATCATTTTCAAAAGAAATGATCAATACCAAATATTAGTAGCTAAAAGATCAGAGATTTTTGTGGCTTAAGAACCTTCACACGTTGAGAGCTCCAACAGAAGGAAAAAAGCAAATATTAACACCGTGGCTCATCAGAAGATTGTCCATATGTTCTAATATGTGCAAAACAAGAGCATCTACATTATTAATATCATCCTCCTTCAAGCTTTTAGGGAATATGAGGTCAAAATAATAATCAGTGATAAGAGACATATCACTGTCACATACTGAAATTCAATCAGGACTAATCATGCTGAGACTCATTGTTACTTTTTTCTTTAGGTCTAAAAATCTTGTATGCCCTAATTATTTTAAGCATTTAAATATAGATCGTTTCTTTTGGTTTTACTATATCACTGTGGAAATAAATCCCCAAAGTAGCAATTTCTTGCAACACTGATCAGAAATCCAAATATCACCTAAAATTTAAACATATACAACACACACACACACACACACACACATTTATTTTCAGAGGATATACAAAAGCTTAAATAAAAATAGATAATAAAAACATTTCAGTTATAGAAAGTGAAAGTGCCACCTCAGCGTAAGTTTACTTTTGTGTTTATTTTACAAAGAGACTTGAGGAACACTACACAATGACAGTGAGCAACCTTTTCAGCCTTTTTTCTTTCTTCTTTAAATATAGATGTTGACAGAAAAGATGGATTAGGTGCAGTCCACTTTTTCTTCAGTTGGCTGATTTTTTAGAGGATTATAAACCATGAAACTGAACTGAGTAACTGTTGAAAGTTTATTGCAAGCAGCACCTGGGGTCATAAAATGAGCAAGTGGTTTGGTTAGACATAGGATGCACGTATTTACAACCGATACACGTACTGCTTATTGCCTGGATACTGGCCACTGTACGCCTTATGTCTAACTGAGCCACACACAAGTATACTAGTGTCACCCTGCCTGGTACTCAGCAGTGACAGTCCACGGGGGGAAAGAAAGGTAGTGGGCAGGGCATCTCTTTGAACTTCAGATAACTGGCTGACTTTTTTGCTCTATATACATGCTGTCACTGTTACTATTATTTAACTGTTTTCACATCCTTTCCTTAGAAAAAATTAGCCAGGCACATTCCAAAACTTTTCTTTCCCTAGCTACTAGAACATCCCCATAAATCACCCATAACCAACCCCCGCCCTGCCCCTGCTCCCTATTCTTTTCACAGAAAGCCAGAGGACCTATGTGTCAAGATGTGATCTGTTTAGTTGTCATCTTCTTTAACTCAAACACCTGCGGGGTGGGGGGGCGTGGGGGGTCCCCTTCTACTGTCATTACTTTTAATATAAAGAATCAGTCAATTTTAAATTCATTACAATTATAAAATTATCATTTTCCCATTCCATAAATCCAACTTCGAGCCTTCTAATGAGGTTTATTTCTTAAGAGGGAATCAATAAAACTGACTTATTTTATACTAAAGCTTTTCCCCCCTCATAACTTTTATCGACTTTTGTGTCTTAGTACTTAAAAAGGAATAAAGTATTCTTCAAACAAGTTTTTCAAATACAGAGCTGTGGGAAGTAAAAGATCAAAGAACAATAATAAGCAGTCTAACCTAGTAAGTCACATTGATCAGTAAGCTGTATAGCCTCCTCATCTCAAAAGTCACTAATGAGAATCAGCAGTGGTTGATCTTAAACCGCTTTGAAACTGTGATAGGCTCATATGGAAAGTAAATGAAGCAAACGACATGCCTCCAACACAGTGCAAAAATAATTCTGCTAACCTCTTTGGTTTACTAATTAGTAATACATTTTGTTCTTTGGAGCCCCAAGAAGATCTAAATTACTGAGACATTTAAATAATGAACAGAAAAGAAATAGGGAAGATAATTTATCCCGGTCTACTTCTAATTAGTAAAAGCATTTGCTAGGTTAGCCCATCTCAACAGGTACTGGAGCTGACACCAACCTTCACCGGGGACAGATGTGAAAGATAAGAACTAACAGCCGAAGACTGGATCACAGCTGCCCGCAGTCTCCCCCGAGGGTTTTAGGTATATTCTTAACACTCTGTGGGTCTTCACAGATCATCCATTAACAATTACCCTGTGCCTACTCTACGTTACCCCTTCTTCCACTGGATACAGTGTATCATACACTACTGTATTTAAAAGCGCATGTTTTATAACCATTTGTAAGTTCACAAAGATATGAAATTCAAATACAACTTACCGTAACTTCCAGTCACATTGGCACATATAATAGCCCCAAAGAATTTGGGATAATACTTTTGAATTCTTGAAATCACCTTCTGACAAGCTGTGGTTGGATCTTCTCCTCTTCTCATATATTCTACAGCTTGGTAGCTGATTTAAACAGAGGTGAAACTTCAGTATCACAGAATAAATACTATAACAACTCCAAACAGGGTTAAAGTTAGAAATTTAAAACCACCGACACAGTCACAAGTGACAGAACACACAGAAATGGACAGGAGTCAGTAACTCCTATTAAAGCATCGACAAAGCAAGTGAACCTTAATATAGTGTCTATCTTTTCAACTAATCCACACATTAATTTCAGATGAAGACTATTATTTTTGGCTTTAGCTGAATAACCGTCACTTAGTAACAGCAGCCAGAAGGCATAGCCAATAGAGGTTATATTTAAATGAAAAAAGCTACAAAGGGGAAAATACTGTGCATGTGTAAAAATCTAGTGTAGTAATTAAATGTACACAATGACTGCAACTTTCTACTTTTATCATCAACGATCACAGCTCCTTTACTCAGCAGCTTTGCATCAATTATTTAAGTAGGTCCTAAGTATTCTCACCTGTGAAGCAGGGTGAGCAATACCATTATGTTTCAAACGACTATGATTACTTCAGTGATTATTATTATCAAAATGACAGGTAGAAAGTGTGTATGCAGTTTCTAACATGATCTTATGCACACGAATTCAGATTACATGGTGCAAAAATTATTTCCTATCATGACAGAGAAAATATCTAAGGGTCTCTAAAATTCACAGGTGTAAGAAGTCATACCTTGGTAGAAAGCGCATCAGTATATCACCATCCCCAGTGGCTGCAGCTGCCCCCGCAGCGTCATCAGCATAGGCCCCAGATCCAGGCACTGGAGAATCTCCTATACGGCTTTGTGGGGCAGAGCATGATGATTTAGGGCAGGAAATCAAGCATAAGCTAAATTATGTCAAGAGCTGTTTCAAAAATAGGGGATATTTCCACTCAGCCACTGATTATCATTTTAAGTAAATTCTTCGCCAGAACACAGAGAGAAAAGGTTTTCATTAGTTTTTCAACGTAAGTTTTAGGTTTCCACAAACCTATGTTAAGTATACAACAATCTGTTATCAGATGTGGAGTGCAAAAAAGTTGAACTTAGAGATTAAAATGGTGGTTACCAGAGGCTAGGGGTTGGGGGGATTTGGGAGATGTTGGTCAAAGGACATTAAATTTCAGTTAGACACGAGCAGTAAGTTCAAGAGCCCTACTATATGTATATTGTGACTACGGTTAACAACAATATATTCTATATTTGAAAATTGCTAAGAGGGTAGATTTTAAGTGTTCTCACCACAAAAAAATAGGCATGTGAGGCACGGTACATGTTAAGTAGCTTGATCTAGCCTTTCCACAATATATACATGTCTGAAACCATCACGCTGTATACCATAAACATACACAATTTTTATTGTCAATTAAAAGTTAATAAAAAATAATCTATAAGCCAGTTATATACCAAGATGGCAGAGATTTATAGTGACTCATCTACTATTATCATTCTTTATCATCTAATTTTTAAACTATCTCAACAGGTTCAAAATTGGTTTCCCTTACTTCTAATCTATTCGGGCTTCCTAATAAAAAAAGTTTGTGCCAAACTTTTACTAATTTAGGAAGAAACCTGTAATGCTTTTGTACTATTTCAAGATAAAAGCCAGAACTCCTTAAACTGACTTAAGACATCCTGAATCTGGCTCAAGTCCTCCCTTGCAGTCTTATCTTCCACTGCTCCCCCCACCCCACCCTGTCCTCATGTACACAACTAACTTCCCAGCCAGCAGGATCCCTGAACCCCAAGTGTGCACGCGCTCCTGTGTAACTGCTCGTGCCTTTGCCTGCATGTTCCCCTCTCCCTTCTGTGGACTCAGGGCTCATTTCCAGCATTACTCTACTGGCTTTCCTAACCGTCCCAGCTTAAACAGATTACCTCCACCACCCCTGAATTCCACAGCACTGGCCGCGACTCCCTTTCCTCTGGCACGCAGCAGAGAGTACTGCATTTGCTTTCACACTCATTTATCTCACCTGTGAGGCTAGGGCTGTGCTTTGCTACGATCCCCTCACCCCAGCACCTGGCACATATTGCTTTACACTCAACATTCATTGCAGTGATCTGTTCTTTTGGAAACACTAACCCAGGTATTTTGAATTTTAAACCATTTGTAGATGTACCAGCAGCAGTATGTCCCGTCTTATGGATTACAACCATGCCTGGAAGTTAAAAAACAAAACAAAACAAAAAAACATTGTAGGTATCTAAATTTTACCTCAAATATAACCAAATAACTGAGGAGCTGGTAACTGCTATGGTCTAAATGTTTGGGTTTCCCCAAATTTATATATTGAAATCCTAATTGACAAGGTGATAGTATTAGGAGGTGGGACCTTTGGAAGATGATTAGGTCATGAGGACTTGGCATGCTTATAAAAGAGGCCCCAGAGAGCTAGCTTGCTCCTTCCACCATGTGAGGACACAGTGAGCAGGCACCACCTACAGCCCAGGAAACAGGCCCTCCCCAGACTCTGAATCTGCCGGTGCCTTGATCGCTAGCCTCCACAGCTGTGGGAGATAAACTTTAGCTGTGGATAGGCCACCTAATCTGTGGAATTTTGTTATAACAGCCCCAACTGACTAAGAAAGTAACATAAATATGCTCTTTCATTAATTTCAGGCAGCAGAAAACAAAAAACTTGAGAATATGGAAAATTGTACCACTGGGCAATTTGTGGTTTTTAACGTCCTGGTTTCACAGCATTGTTTGGCGGCCATTCCTCATCCTCTTACTCTTCTAATTGCTCAGTTACCGTTCAATACCACTTCAAAGGTAATTCCAAAGAAATCACTGATACAGACTGCTACGGTCTGAATGTGTCCCTCAAAAGTTCATGTTTTGAATACTTAATTGCCATTTAAACAATGTTAACAGGTGGAGCCTTTAAGAGGTGATTGGAATGCTGCTATCTCTGGGAGTGGCCGGGAGTGGCTCAGTTATCACAGGAGTGGGCTCCTAATAAAAAGGATGAGTTCAGCCTGATTCCCTCTCTCTGCCATGCCCTTTTCCCTTCAGCCACGGAATGACCCTCACCAGATGTTGGCACCTGCTCTTGAACTTCCCAGTCTCCAGACCTGTGAGCCAAATAACCTTTTATTGTTTATAAATTACCCAGTCTGTAGTATTCTGTTATAGCAGCAGAAAATAAACTAAGACACAGACAAATGCAAATTTTTAACATTAGAAAAAATTATTTAAGATCACTTGAATATGGCAAACATAAAATTATCAGAAAACTAAATATCAAATATTTAAAAATCCACAAGTGACAAGTCATTGAATTTTAGGGGTGTTATATAAATAATTTACAAAATTGTATACAGATGCTAAGATAACATCTACCTCTCTATCTAGGGGGACATACTTACTTGGCAGTTAAAACAATCAAAATCAACTTCTGGTGCAGGAATAGGGATGAAGAGGATCTACAGGAAGGCAATTAGTTAAACGTCAACCATAAAAGCTGTACAAAAGGCAAATTACCAATAGTATCATGACCACGGTCATCTCCTGTTTCTTTATGGGTAGGATCATCCTGCTTTAAGCTACTAGGTGGTTTGTAGGGTCCACAGTATTTTGAGGCATCTGGTATAACATGCTGTAAACAAGATTTAAGTTTTGTTTCTTAGACAGTGTGTTTTTAGAAATTGGCAAGTAGCTACATATAATCACCGACTACTAGGAAGAAACCAAAAAAGACATCTGGTAACTTAAAGAATTAAAAGCTAAGGATTAACTAAGTCTTATGTAAAAACAGATGGATATACAATTTTGCTAAATACCCATTCTAGTCTCAGAAATACATAATATTGGTTAGAGATCTATATGGTATGGAACAGGTCCCCAATTTTTCATTTCATATACCTAAAATTCTTAGCACAATGGTCGATACAAATGAAGACTTAAAAATTAGATATTAATCCTCAAAGGAATTAGGTGCACACTTGACCTTTAAATATCAGAATTTGTTCCCTGGCCAAAGAAGAATTCTGAGATTTAACGTAAATCGGTATTAAAATCTTTTTTCCCCCCAAAGCTAGGTTTATGTGAATATATTCTAAATTGTACTGTAAGATTACTTTATAAATCTTAAAGACTCAAGAATATAATCCAAATTCACAAATTTAGGCTATAGTATATAGATTGGTATTAAAGCAAGAAACCTTTTACTCATGCCTGACACATTAGTGCACGAGGTGCCTCCCATAACCTCGTTTTATGATTAGCCTCTTTCAAGTGCTAACCCCAGTGACTACTGGCTCCTTGGTTACCCAGAGGTCTTTAGGACTTAAGGAAGAAACAGATGGGAGACTAAGATATCCCACAGAAGGACCCTGTATGGCAAAGGCAAACTGATTTATGCTAAAAGTCCTATTAAAGGCAAATTATCCCACTAGTAACACACTAGACATTTAACAGTATAAATCCTCAAGTCAAATAAAGACAAGATACCAGATATACTGCACATAGATAAAACCTAAGAAATATGTCAGACTAATGGTTTCCAAACTTTGATTTTTCTTGGACTTTGTTACAATACAAGCCTACCAGTTCTGATTGAGGCAGCCTGCTCTCCACAGCAGAACCTTCGCATTTTGAAAACTACTGCCAGAGACCAGTAGTTCTCTACTCTGGATGTGCACCAGACATAGCTAGGGAGCTTTCAGAAACATGCTCAGAGAGTCAACTTAAATCGCTGGTTCTAAAGCGCAGCCAGGACACTAACCAGCACCCTAGACAACAGGCAGGCAACAGAGAGCAGAAGGGATGTCACTCAGTATTTTCAGATAATTTACCCTTTAAAATTAAATGTTTACTTACCCTCCAATAATTTGGCTGGCAATTCCGAGCAAGCCAATCTGAATGAAGAGCTCGAGAAACATTAGTAGATAAATCCTCATTGACAAACCCCATGCTCTCAGCAAACTTGGTGGCTGGAGATAGGGAAGAAAAGTATATATTAATCAGGTATTGTCTTTTAAACAAAATGTGCTGGAGATGTTCTATGTCAACTGTCTCTTAAGTGGGGTACACAAAGACATCAGGGGGACACACAGAGACTTTCAGGGGAGTCTTCAGACATGAACAGCTTTAAGGGAATCGATTTCTAGATCTTCAACTTCATATGTGCTTCCTAAAACTGATCTGCTTCAGACCCTTGGGGTATATGTTATGACAGTTCTCCTTCCTTATTGCATCTGTACATCTTCCTCCTACCACTTTACAAAAGAAAAGGCGCACTTCTCACCAATACTGACTCTTATTCCCCTGATCAGTGTGCAATGCCTAGGGTGTAAAAAGCTCTGGTAAAAACTTTGAGACACCAAACGGACAACTGGATTCCAATGAATGGTAGCAGATCCTTTTACCTGCCAGGTAGTTTCCAATTCTATACATTCAACAAAGTTGAAGGAAGCCCAGTGGAGTTATTAGATCATACGTCATTAACAGTAATTTCTGACTATAGATCACAATATGATTTTTGGTATATAACTTGGAAGGCATACAAATAATTGACACCGTTATAACAAAACTCCTTCGATTCCCATCTTATCTTAAAGATGAAGAAAGTGAGATTTGGAAGTTAACTTATGGAGTTAAACAGATGTTAAGTAAAACAGCTTGAATCTGAACTTAGGTCTGCTTTCACCCACTGTTTTAGACTGAGTCCTCTTATACATACTGAAGACAACAGACAGAACCCTAGAAAAAAATCCAGTATAGTTAACAAATACCTGACTCTCCTGCTAAAAGTGTGTGTGTGGTATGTTCCAGTACTTTCCGTGCCACACCAATAGCATTTTTAATTCGTCTAAGATCTCCTACTGCTCCTACATCCATAGTAGTGCTGCAAGAAAAAATGCAGTAAGAGTCATTGAGACATTTCCATAGGTTGATAGAGAAAATATTTTTCTCCAAGCAATAGTGTTTTGTGGGATAAACTCCCTCATCTTAACACAGAGGTGACAAGATATTCATGAAGTTCATATAGATTCCCACAATCAGACAAAATTAAGGAAAAAATAGAAAGATGGTATATTACCAAACACCCCAACAGCAATAAAATTCTCAGTTTCTCCTAGCTCATTTTAAATACCGTTTTTGAAAGGGGCTGTAAGGCTCCGGATTAGGCAAAACACAGGACTTGTGGGCGGCAGGTATACAATTATTTTTAAGGTCAGAGACATATTGCTGTGGCTTGGGATTCTCCCTGTTCTAAGGAGACTACCTACTTCTGTGTGATATTTCTATTGCTATACGGGTTTCTTTTTTTCATTTGAGAGGGAAACTCTTTGTATCTGGAAAGGCCAAGTACAATAAGCTAGGAGTTCTTATCTGTGACAAAACTCATGCATTCTTCCGTCTTGCTCTCAGTAGAAGACCACAACTCCAAATGTAACTCAACATGAAATGAAAGCACAGAGGTAAACAGGTCCTGAGGAGTGTTCTCACCCATCCATGATCATGGCATCCAGTGTGGTCTCCCCGAGTTCATCAGGACTTCCTCCGAAGCCTACTGTGCCGTCACACTGCTCTCTCTCACACATGGCGCAGCCGCTCTCCACTGCGTCCAGGGCAGAACCTCCAGATACTAATGTCCTCCATGCTGTCAATAAAATCCCAGTAATGTTTCTTTATATTTACACATTTTTCCAACGCCAAATGCAACAAGCCAAAAACGTTTTGTGAGCTCCAATTTTTAAAGACTTTTCCACATTTACTCCAAGTTAAACTGAAATTTTTAACAAATCAGTTTATGAAGTATTACAAAGAAGTCAAAGTGATACAGACAAATTATATAATCAGTTACCATGAAGAATTCAAAGACTTTGGCTAATGGGATAAAGTGAGGGTTTCTTCATTTATTAATATCTAGTTTTCCGTGTTTGTGAGAAAAGAAATAAGTATCCTCTTTATTTTAAAAGGTACAATCAAAACTACTAAAAGGCAAATTTAAAATCTGCTAATTCGCAGCCTTATAAATTTCTAATTCTTAAGATTAAAAATATGCATAACTAATACTTTTACTGAGGTAACACCGATCACAGTAACTTTCAATAATACTGTTGCAGCAAATAATTACAACATGGGCTTTATATGGATTGATCATTTAATCTTCATAACAGCTTCTGAGGCAAGTATTGTGCAATCACCATTCTTAAAAAAGAAGAAACAAAGCCAGAGAGGTTAAGTAATTTGCTCAAGGTCACACAGCTAGAATGTAGCAGAGTCAGGATTCAAAAGTAGCCACTTTGGCTCCAGTGGCCATGCTTTTAGCACTATGCTATGTTCTATGGGCCCTCGTACACCGGGGGCAAAAGAGTCTTTAAGGGATGATTCCTTTACAGATAAAAACAGAATTGCATGAAGAGTAGTTGCTACTGTCGGTAAACACTTCAAGCATTTTTTAAGCATGACTACTGTACCTCTCTAGGCTTGAAAGCACTATTTAGAGACGTTCCCCCTTTCAAAAGCAGCAACTTACACAAAATTGTCCCCTGCCCAGGCTGCTGCACTTTCTTTCCGTCATTTTCACTGGGAATATCTTTTTCACAGCCTGTTTTCTCATTTTCTCTTAATCATATGCACTGCCTATAACACACAAATTTAGGTCCCCCAAGTTCTGGAGCCAGTTCTGCCCCAGAAAGTTACAGGGGTCTGAAATTACTCATGTAGTAGTAGGTCTTGATGCGAATGAAAGCAACAGCGTAGTAAATTGCGAAAATGCCAAGGCAGTGGTTACATACAGGATAATACGACACATAAGAGAGGAACCTAACTCAGCTTGGGCACGAGGGCAGTAAATCAGGGAAACTGCCTGGAAGAGGTGATACCTTAGCTTAGTGGTTCTCAACCCCAACTGCAATTCAAAACCACCTATGGAGCTTTGTTAAAAAAAAAAAAACAAACAAACAAGAAACAGATGCCCTGGTTCCAGCAGTTAAATCACAATCTCAGGAGGCGGTGCCCGGGCAGGATGTTTTTTTGAGAAGCTCCGCAGATGAATTTAATGTGCAGGCAAGGTTGGAAACTCGCACTCTAAGTGGCAGGTACCGCACGTCATCGTGTAGCAACAAAAGTAAATGGGAAAAAGAGTACACTCTGGCTGGGAAATTAGTAATCGTTTGTAAAACTCTGTACTCCAGTGACGTGACGGATTAGAAATAAGAGGTGGAGGAGCAGACAGACAGCCCGTGGCAAGACCGGGTTTCAGGCAAAAAGTGCAGGTGCCACAGGTAAAGCAAAAGCCAAAGGCCGTAACTCTGACGGCCGCAGCAGGGTGGAAAACACACTGGCGCAGGGGGCTGCACGCGGGAGTGAACGATCAGGACCTAAAAGGCAGCAGCGGCAGGGAGGCGGCAGGGAGGCCGACTGCGAGCGCCGAGGCGCGGCCTAGGGGGCTCCTGCCCGCCCTCGGCGGGAACGGCCGGCCGGTGCTGCCCCCCGCCCGGGCCGCCGCTCCGCACCTGCGTCGCTGGCATTCTTAAAAGGCCAAGTGTTGAGGACCAGGGGCAGAGGGCCGCCGCCGCGCACCAGGGCCGGACCGAGCAGCAGCGGCACAAGAAACAGAGGCAGGTTCGACTTCCGCGCCATAGCTGCGCGCCGAGCGGACCAGCGCGAGAAAGGTCGCGGCCGCCCGCTCGGCGCACTCGCGGTCGCCAGGGCCCCGCCCACCCCCCTCGGGGCGCGGTCCGTGCTCCCCCAACTCTCGCGAGGCCTGCCGTGTTCGGGGCCCGCGGCGCGTTCTGTCCGCTAGCGTCATTTTTCCTAGGTGATATGCAAATTTTTTTTTTTTTTTTTAACATAGTCATCCAAATTGTAGCTTTCTCTGTTGCTATGGGGATATTGAGCGTGGTATTGGAAAATTAGTAAGAAATTACGCAACTCTGGGTTGCACGACTCTGGGAACTCCAGGTGATTGCTGTGTACCATTAATTTGGTTTTACGTATCGTTTTAATTTAAAATTGAAGTTGAAAAGTCTGCCAAACCCAAAATGCACTCTTGTGGGATTCCTGGCCTCAGAGATCTGGGATGGTTATTGAGTGTAGGTGAAGCATGTTGGCTTACGACCAGATTTTTTTTTTTTTTTTTTAGATTCCCCCCGCCCTCAAGCCTTGTGTCGTTTTCCCGCAGCGTTTTGTAGGACGTCCTTGTAATAAATCCCTGAGCTGCAATAAAAGGAGAAACAGTGTGGGAAGGTAGAACTTTCCCTTTGCATAACTCACTGAAGTGCACCTTCCTGCACCTCCAGGGCAAGAAGGCTAACTCCATTCCTTTTTCAATGTATTTTACCTTAAGAGTGTAAATAAATGTTTGAATAAAAGGAGGAATGGAGACTTTACGTGCAGGTAGAGGCTGCTCCTTTTGAGAGTTGCTGGGCAGTTGTGCGGGGGGGAAACCAATCCCTTCTGGGATTCTGTCATGCCTGTCCACGTTGCCAAAAAAAGATAACGCAAATAATTTTTAAGAACGTCTGTAAATTTATTCAGACTTTTAAAATATGAACTATGTAAGAGTTGTGGGGCTTAGAAAACCTTTCTTATTGCTAGGAAATTAAATATTTTAAGCAGCATAAGATAGCCTTATAAACAGCATAATAGGAGAATTAGCCCAAGGCAGGGAAGGGCTATTCAAGTTAGGTGTAATTGAAGAGAAATGTTGTAAGATCCTTCTGTGGGCTTTTGGAGGAAGAACAAGTCATTTGTGATGGGATAATCGGCATAAGCTAATGCCAGGTGAAATTTGAAAGACGGGAAATGGTGAGAAAGCAAGAAAAATGCACGTTGTGTTAGGTAGATAGTGAGGGATGTCGGGTCTCCTAGGGATGAACGTGGGTGCTTTGCCTCCCTCTTGGTTCTGCCCCACCCTAATTCTCCACACCTGGTGGAGGAGGGAATACGAATCTGCCAATCAGAAGTTGGCCCCACCCTCCTCTGGGAGGCCCAGGCAAGAGGCTCACTGGATGTCAAGAGTTTGAGACCAACCTGAGCAAGAGGGAGACCCTATCTCTACCGAAAAATGAAAGAAATTAGATGGACAACTAAAAATATATAGAAAAACTTAGCCGGGCATGGTGGCGCGTGCCTGTAGTCCCAGCTACTCGGGAGGCTGAGGCAGGAGGATCGCCTGAGCCCAGGAGTTTGAGGATGTTGTGAGCTAGGCTGACACCACAACAAGACCTACAACTCACATGCCTAGTTAATACTTAGGTCATGTGACTCCCAACTGTCCAATCAAAGTGGTTCCATGTGACCTCTGAACCACTAGGGTGGGCCCTATCTAGGCATTATAAAATGAGGCGCAGACCACAGCTTCAGTGTTTGCCCATCCTGTTGCCTGCCCTGCTGCTACGATGGGTCCAGTCCTCATCTGTGGTGTATGTAACATGCTCTTTAAACCTGTATCTTGCTCTTGCCCTATAATCCTACCTTCCTCGCCTCAAAAAAACCTCATTTTCGGGCTTGCCTAACTTTGGCGTGTCTGGTCAGTCTTTGGCCATGAGCACGCCAAGAACTAAAACCTAACGATTGTACTCTGACTTAATTTTCCTTAGCACCTGAGCTGAGTAGTATTTATGCAGCCTAAGGAACTGGGACATGCCCTTAGCAAAAATTTTAAATACAGTACGTGAAAATTGCTCTCTCTAGCCTCTTCCTAGTTTCTAAGGTGTTTGTGTTTTTTTCTGGCTGAAAGAGCCTGAACTCTTACATCCTGTGTCCATTCCTTTCTCCAAAATTCTCTCTCCTTACTCGAAATCAAAATTCCTGTCAGAGAAGTTCCCCTCATCTATTGGTTAGAAGAAAACAGCTAAATTATATGATAGTGGGAATGTCAGAAATTCTCAGTATGTCAACTTTCCCATGGACACTTGTGTTTAAAATAATTAACATGTAATCCCGAAAGAACCTATCCTATTTGGTGTCCTATTAGTGGCTATTAATATACCCACTGGGTCCACTCTCCAGTCTGCCTAAACTTACGGTCATTTTTCTAGTTGTGTCTTATTCAAAGAAGTTAAATTAGTCTGAGTTCCTTCTGGATTAATTTTTCTTTAAACTTAAATAATAGTTTGCGTTTTAGTCCTGGAAAAACTTCATGTTAGGTTTTCACTTGGGCTTAAATATGACTGGGCTCTTCTGCTTTATTTTGAGGTAATTTGAAAAGGGACATCTGCTAACACATAGTAGACCTTTAGAAAATGATCCACAGTTTTTCCGGTATTCTAATTTTCCATTCTTTAAAATCATTAATTATACATAACAATAGAAGTATATAGTGTTACTGATAAATCAAAAGAACTAGGTATAAAAATTTGAATTTAGAATGTATTA
>CAUYMX010022975.1:0-21228 GCA_963573855.1 Lepilemur septentrionalis | reverse complement strand
TTAGGGACCATGGGATACCGGTTGGATTAACAAGGAAGTGGCTCATGAAAGGGATTGGCAGATAGGAGGGAGTAGTGAAAGCCGGTAGATTTGAGGAAGTAGAAAAGTTAGAGATTAGAATTTCAAATCCATCAACCTCCTGGACATTAAGTAATCCATGAGGGAATGCAGGATTTGGAGTGAGGAAATCTAAGAGCAAAGTGATGTCTGAAGAGGCGGCTGCAAGATCATGTCAACTCAAAGGAGGGGTAAAGGGGCTTCTTTTTAACAGGGTGCAAGAATTTGGATCTGGACATCTTAGCATAAATAGAGGAGTGTCTGTGTGTCACTCTCTCTGAGGGTGAGGCGTCTGGAGAGTGAGCAGTTTGTACTTGAGGAGGTAAAGCCATATCCTCAGCGAAGAGCCAGGTTTTACTTAAGGCCAGCAGATAGAGAGAATGTTCTGAGAAGACGGTGAAGAAGTGGGTAGTTTGTCAACCAGAAAACAGAAATATTTAGAAGAGGTGGGGTTAAATCAGATGGTATAGTTAGTTTGAAAGAAAAAGCAGAGAGTGAAAGCAAAGCTGAGAACAGATTCTTTGGGCAGTATATTCATGAGCAATGAGCAAAAAGAGAGATGAGCCTTGGATGGTTACACAGTTCACAATGTTGCCAAACAACTAGTCTGATGGAAGCCAGGGATTTGGCTGGGAAGAGTGTTTTGAGGCATAAACTTACATTATATATTTGCTTATACTTTTTAGTGACATTTTATTCTTCTCATGTGAAGACTTTATTGGAGGTGAAGAATCAACTATTTTTGATGAGTGCTAATTATCTTTTCTATTATGAACTGTTATCATTTTCTGTAGATAAAGAGAGAGTGAGCCACCTAGAATTGAAACATTTATGTAGGTTAAAAGATTGAGAGACCAACAAAGCAATAGGAGGGCTGAGAAAAGGGATAAGGTGTCAAGTGGATTTCTTCATCCTGCTCTGGGTCAGGACTGGATTTTGTAGAGGATTATGTTCCCTGGAAGATGGACGTATTCAAGGTCAGAGGAGAGAGAAAGAGAAGAATTGAGAATACAGTAAATGATAACAGATATGCTGGGAAGATGAGCTTTACATATATGTGTATTGGTTAATGATTCCATAGAGTTTGAGATATCAAGGGGCAGTAAAAAGTACAACTGTGGAAGGTGACCTAGGGAGCAAGGCACTTAGCTTCAGAAGGTATAATCTTACTTCATCTAATACCATTTCCTCTAGGACTTAATACATTTCAACGATACAGTCCTTTTCTTCAATTTCTCAACCAAGTTATGTTTCTTGCCTCAGGTCCTTTGCACACACCATTCCTTTTGTCAGGAATATTCTTGCTTCTCATTACCTTGGACAACTCCTACTCATTTTTATGATCTCAGCTGAAATGTAACTTCCAAGTCAGTCCCCCTATTACTTTTTTTAAAATACTACTGTGTAGTTTTCTTTGTAGAAAATTTAACTAAATAATTATTTGCTTAATCCTACATTCAACATCCTTTGTCACTTATCTCTAAGCCCTGCGTGGGCAGGGAACAAGAAGGCTTTGTTAACAGTAACATATTCATCACTTAAGAGCACCTGGCAAAAAGCAGGTACTTTGAATGGCTGATTGTTGAATGAGTCAGCACAAAAATGCCCAGTGTTTATATGTGTAATTATGAAAATTTAGCGCCATAAAAAATTTTGTGTAAATCAAGTGTTTATTGCTATACAAATATTTATATTAATTCAAAGAGTGTTAGAAATAAAAAATTATCTCAGATGAGACAATGTTCCCTCAATCAAATTATGCTAGTTTATTATTTGATAAAGGAGTAAAGACAACAGAATTATTATACCATGCTCATCACAGAAAATGAAAACACTTCTATGTGAAACTAAGATTTGTGTTTGCATTTTATATCATTAAAGGAATGTATGTTGATATAGGCTTCCACCAATGAAGTTTTTCTTAAACTGTGTAAAAGCAGTGGTTTTCCTCTAGGAGTGGAAGGATGAATGCCCGTTTTCTGGACTATTTCAAAGGATCTACAAACTCAGTCTAGCTTGCAACAGAAGAGAGAAGATTATTGTTTAAAATGAAATTAAATATGTATCTTAAATAGCTTCTCCATGATAAATTAGACAAGAGAAGTACATCTTCTAAGAGATATAAATATGAGAAGAAAGTCACATAAAGAAAAATCCTTAAAATATTATGCTTGTGTAAGTCAGAATTATTTTAATAAAGCCCATTAACTGATGGCATGTATGGCTATTTTTCTTCCAGTTAAAAGGCATTTGAAAAAAAAGTCAGTTGCGAAATGGACTATTTGGCTTACTGAAGAAGTAAACACTACAGGGGATTTCTACATTAGAGAGCTAGTTTCAGCACTGTTGGGATGATTTTTTTTTCAAATCAGTAATACAAACAAAACAAAAACTGCAGTTTCAGCACAAAAATAAGGAAGCATAAGAATTCAAGAAATTAAAAGCTGGATGTGACCTTGGGTGACTGAATCCCCTTCCCACACACCTGGAGAGATACAAAGGGGTAGGAAAAATCAGAGTTCTGGTTTCTGAAAATTCTATTCTGTTCTAGTTTTTTGGAAGAAAATGTTAGAGAAAAGATGAGTTTTACAACCAGCCTCACTCTAGACTTAGAAGAAGAGGCTATCTACAAACTAAGAAGACTGTATTATTGGAAAATTAAAAATGCTTTTAGAATTTTAGAATTTCAGTACATTTTAGAATGTACTTAAATTTTTTTAAAATAACATTTATTGTTTTCTGGTTACAACATCCTATATAATTATTGTAAAATTTAGTACAGGCAAGAGAACAAAGAAGTAAATAAAAACCACACCTAATAAAATAATTTAATTCCACATGAAGAAACTGATTTGCAACTAAAGCCAGGATTTGCCGTTGCAGTCTCCTAACATTAATGTTCAGAATAGAGGAAATGAGGCAGAAGGGCTATACCTAAATTTGGGATAACACATCAAACATGGGAAAAATAATTACATGACTCAGCACAGCAGTAAAAGTCCTCAGATTCTTCCCCGATGCCCCCTACAATCACAGGCAATTATGAGTATAACTGGGAACAAAAACCGCAAGAAGCGGTAGGGTTGGAATGTGTCTTCTCCAAACTTCAACTATTGCCAATGTGTTAATATTAAGAGGTGGTGATTAGGCTATAAGTGCTCCTCCCTTCTTAATGGCATTGAAGTTCTTATAAGAAAGGCTTCATGAAGTGTTTGGCTAGATTTTTGCTTGTCTTTTAGCCATCTACCGTGTGAGGACATAGCAAGAATGCCTTTACTAGATACCAGACACAGTTGCCATAATCTTGGACTTCCTAGACTCTAGAACCAGGAGAAAATAAACTTCTGTTATTTATAAACTATCTAGTCTCAGATATTCCGTTACAGCAGCACAAACATACTAAGACAGAAATTGATAACAAAGAAGTAGGGTATTGGCATAAAAATACTCAAGATGTGGAAGTTGCTTTGGATCTGGGTGATGGACAGAGACTGGAACAGTTTTGAAGTGAATGTTTGAAAAAGCCCGTATTGCCGTGAAAAGAGCATTAAGGGAGAGTCTGGTGAGGGGTCAGAAGAGGAGAGCTTTAGGAAAAACCAGAATCTTCTTGGAGATTATTTAAGTGTTTGTGAACAGAATGGTGATAGAAGTATGGGCAGTAAAGGTCATTCTCATTAGGTCTTACACAGAAATGAGGTATATTTATTTGGAAACTGGGGAAAAGATCGTTGTTTTTAGAAAGTGGCAGAGAACTTCGCTGAATTCCTCGTGGACACTGGTGTGGGTGGCAGATCTTTAATAGCAGTGATATAAGATATTTGGCAGAAGAAGTCTCTAAGAAGTATGTTCAGGATCATGCCTGGCTTCTCTTGACTGCTTATAGTAGAATTTAAGAAGAGAGAAATGATTTAAAGATGGAATTTATAATTAAAAGGCAAACAGAACATAAAATTTGGCAAATTCTCAGCCTGGCTGTGTAAAGACAAATAAAGTGTATTCAGGAAAGAAAACCAAGAGTGTGGCCTAGAGACTATTTCATAAAAAGACTAGTAGGAGTAGAAGGAAGCTGGGTGCTAGTCATTAATACAATGGCAGAATAACCTCTAAGGCATTTCAGAGGTCTTCAGGGCTGTCATGCTCATCAGAGGCTTAGCATACAGGATCTTAAGGGCAGAATGGTTTCAAGGGAGAGGCCCAGGGAACCCATGGGACCTTGAGGCTCACTGCCCAGGGCCTCCTCAAGTCTCTGCTCCCTGCATTCTGATGCAGTGCTCCTTTGTTAACTCAGCTGTAGCTCAAGTAGGTCCAGGTGCAGTTTGGACCTTCACTCCAGACTGTGTAAGCTATAAACCTTATTGGTGTCCACTTGGTGCTAACTATGCAGGTGTGCAGAGTACAAGACCTATAGGGACATGGCTACCTCCATTTAGGTTTCAAAAGGGATCTTTGACAGCCTAGAGGAGCAGGTACAAACTTGCTGCAAGGACAGAGCCACCACCGAGAGCCTCACCAGGGCAACACAGAGTGGAGCCATGGGGCATGACTGCCCCAGAGATCCCAGAACTGTAGATCTACCAATGTATGGATATCTGCTGCTTTTTCCAATTTTGTGTCTGTTTCTTCAATTTTTCTTTGAAGAAATGTCCACACTTGGTTCAGTTTCTGTCACCAGCTCCAGGTTTTGACATATGAGCTAAAATCATTTCAATCTACCCAAACTTTCACCTTAGCTCCAAGAATTGTTTCAGGAGTTAGATATGTGAATTGATTTAGGATGGTGGGAATCAGGCTGGGATTTTTGTGAATACAGTTGGAAAATAATATTTTTTTCTGCTGAACTTGAACAAACTGGACATAAATCTAGAATTTTCGGGGGCTGCCACAAAAATAGAATCTACCTTACTGAAAGTGAAGCCAACATAGATCATAATATAGTAGAGCTCCTAGATTCATAATTTTTACACATCTAACACTACCCATGAACTTTATAATTAAAAAGATAATCACACTTTCCTCATACATCATTCTTTCACAGCAAATTTTCCAAACCCAATTGATTTATATGTGAATTCTTTCCCTTCTTTAAGTAATGGATTAGCCCTGTGAATTAACTTGGCCTAGAACAGTGCCAGTCCATGTGATAGCCACCAGCCACATGTGGCTATTGGGCACTTGAAATGTGTCTAGTCTAAATTGATATGGACAGTATATATAAAAATATATACTGGCTCTTGCAGACATAGTATGAACAAAAAGGAATGTGACATGTTTTTCATACTTTTTTTACTGATTATAGGTTGAAATGTTAATATTTTGACATGTTGGGTTAAATAAAATATATTATCTCATTTTATGTTTTTCTTTTTACCTTTTTAAATATGGCTACTGAGAAAATTTAAAATTATGTATGTGGTTCACATTTGTCATTTGCATCGTATTTATACTAGACAGCATTTGTGTAGAGTATATGAAAAAGAATAATTTTGGAACTTTAATGAATACATAGGACATTTTTCTTTATATGAATTTTCTGATTCTGATTTTACAAACGTGCATCACTTTAATTTATAAATCTTTGTAAATGTTTAAAATAAACAAACACACACTGCCTTTGTGAATATGGACCAATATCTTGTGTATACTGAGCCTAGCTGAACTTTGGAAATCTTGACGGAAATTGACTTGTCATTATGGAAACAAATTTATTGACACACATAATTAGAACTGACACAGTTGGATTCAAAGCTCAAATGATATCACAGGGTCCGTATTTTGTCTCTTGACTGGCCCTGTTCTCTGGTTCTGACCAGTTGTCACATTGGCTTCAGGCTCAGCAGAAATGAGAGTTCTCCTCTGATAGATCTCCTGGAGTCATTCTCTGACCTTGACTTAAATTGGGTAACATCCATCCTTTGTGGGAGAAAGCAGAAGACTAAATTTATGTTTAAGTATAAAACATAATTATGATTTTATAGCAAAGACTGTTAGTTATCCCTTAATATCTACTCTCACTTTCTTTCTTAGTAATGGGAACCTGATTTTTACTAGACACAGTAAAAAAAAAAAACACCATATTTTTTTAGAGTCCCTTATAGCTAGGTGAGTACAGGTGACTCAGTGGTAGCCAATGGAATGGTGTGACTTCTGGCAAGTATTCTTAAAAGGAATGTGTATTCTTATTCATCCCTGTTTCCTTCCGTTAGGCGGAAAATGCACATGTGGAAATGCATATGTGATGGTTGAGTTCAAGCAGGCCCTTTTAACAATGACATGTGGGGAGAATAGCAAGAAAATAGTAGCACAGGAATCTGAAAAACCTGATGATTATGAAACTTTCACATTAGACAGACTGGTTTGGATTATATAAGAGATATAAACTTCTATCTTGTTTAAGCTATTGTTATTTTGTGTTTTCTAGTTCTCAATAAAGACCCAGATCTTTACTGATACAATACCAAACTACTGATACTGTGTAAGATCTGGGTCATAAATTTTCAATAGCTGTTAACATTAATCAAATTTTATACACTTTTTTCCCTATAAATATGTGGTTTGATTTTTTCCCCTTCATTTTACTGCATATTTTTAGATATATTATTTTCCTTTATATTAATGTTTTGATTATAGTTGTAGTAGAACTTTTTAAAAAATCTAATGTTTAATGATTTATTAAGATTACTTAGTACTATGTAATATTTATTACAAAATAAATAGCTTTACTTATTCAGGTTTTTTTAAAAAAGTAGTTTATCATTGCATAATTTGGGAAGTGTCAGCTTGATTACCAAATTTCACATACATTTTATCCTAGTATTTATTACTAACATTTTTACATTAATTACATTAATTTTACATTAAATCAATGCCAAAAGTCCTGTCTGAACATGAGGTTTCACACTAGTTCTATGAAGATTTAGCCAGACCTAATGTTTTGATGATATCATGGTTACTTACAAAAATGTGTATCAAATAAAGATGTGAGTGAGTGTGTGTGTTTGTAACTAAAATTTTAAAATACAGAAATTTAATTAATTTGAAGGAAGAAGTAGATCCAACTATACAAGTAATCAGACCAAAGTAAAATATCATTTTTTTTCCACTTAGAAAAGAATTCAGGAATAAAACAGGATTAAAACAGTTGCCTCAGTAAGTTAGTGTTAAATAGGCTTAGAGACACTTTCCATGAACAAAAAGATAGTGAGACCTGCAGAATTGAAGGACAGAGATGAATTAATCCAAGTTCCTGGAGAAGGAGTTCACAGTCGAAGTGTCCTGAAAAGACAATGTTGAGAATGAATATGAAATAATCCTGTAAGGGGAACAGGAGACATTAAAGGAAAGAGTATCATGTTGATTAGAGAATTGGGAGGAGACTGTAGCAGCCCATAGATAACTGTAGGGGTGCAAAGTAAAGAGTAGATTGGACAGATATTGGGAACTATTTAACAGAGAACTGAATAACAGTTTAGTTCTGTGTTTGTAGCCAGTGCAGGGTTAAAAATCTCATCAACATGATTTACGGAAGAAGCATGGGCCACTGGGATGAGGAACTTTAGAAGAAAAATAGTGGAAGAGAAAGGAGCAGTTTTGTTTTTACCAAGTTGGTAATGAGATGGCCATAAATACCCTCCGTTAAATCAATAAGGGAAGCTCAGAAGTGGACAAACATTCTTGGTGACTACTTCTCTTGGGAATATAGAGTTTCATGAAATTTAAATGTTCTTAGAACTCCAGTCAAATACCATGAGTCTTCTGATCCCTTGAAAATGGCAGAAAACATACATTGTGATGAAATGATTTCAAATCACTGAGTAATTTTGCAATTATTTTGAGTGACAGCATAACAATATTGAATAAGAGTACTTCTTTTAAAATTTTCTTTTTCTCTAGGAAATGGGTCCTACTTTTAATTTGTACTACATTGGGGAAAAATCTAGTTCCCTTATACTGCTATTACAGCGATGACAGAAAAAAGTTTGAAACTACACATCTGTGGGAAAGGATGATTTGATATGAAAAGAATGATACTGAATTGGACTGAGCCACATCAATAACAGCATTCACACCAATCCATGACAAGGATGAAAGCTTGCATTTTGTCAGTGTGCAAGGCACAAAAAAGAACAGTCTCTACCAAGCGGCTAATAATTACTAACCCAGAAAACGTGTTCCAGCACTGTCAAGGACAGAAAACCTAACGCTTACTTACAAAAATATTATTTTGCTACACATATGAATTCTGTTAGATTCCTTGGTTTGTGAAGGTATTAGAGATATGTGCATTTTTTTCAGGTGGTGGAGTTTTATTTCAGTCCTGGCGTGGTCCAGGTGCTTCTCTTGCATGCCTGTGAACACACATAAGGGGCAAATGAACCCAGGCATATATTAGAGTGGAAATATTTTTTGAATAATTGCTTTGAATTATTTTTTCCAAATGTTTTATATTAGGAAGAATGTAAAATATGATTTTTAATACTTATATATTTTTTATACTGATGTGGACACTTTATGGTAAATTTAATTAAATTTATATTAGAATACACATACACACATGCATGCGCGTGTATGTGCGTGTGTATGTGAGAAAGAGAGAGAGAGAGAGAGAGAGAGAGAGAGAGAGAATGAATAATGTGAGAGCTGTTTATAGTTGAAAAGCTTTCGGAACCTCTTTAAGAAAGTCAAGGAAATAAAAAGAAGGGCATGGGTCCTTTTTTAAAGCAATTCAGATTTTTAAAAGCCCAAGCTCTCATTGCAGTTCTGCCACTCACTTTTAGAAAATTAATTTCATTTCTTTTCTTACCTGCTTTGAGGAGTGGAAGCTAGAAAAGTTCCTATAGTATGTGAATATTTATCCTAGATGCATTGGGAAACAAAATGAAATAATGAATTTATTGAAGAATTCTGTACTATTAAAAACTAAGTATCACTTCTATAGTCCTATACAGAGTATAAAGCACTTTTATACACATTATCACATCTGAATTCTCACAAAAATCAGTTACAATTCTCCTGAAACTTGTGCCCTTGCTAAAACTAGTGTTTATATATAGATATATATATATATATATATATATATGGCTGTTAGTTACATACTCTTCATTCTTTTTTCTCTTTAAATTGTATCTTCTCTAACTGTGTATTCTTAAAAGTTTCCTTACTATTTTCCTGAACAAGACAAGTTCCCACTAAATTAACAAAAATGGAAATAAAATCAATAATGTCATTTTACAATTTAAGAAAATACTGATTTAAGGTGATTGTTTATTTAACTATATGATAATATAACTGAGGTCAATTATCAGATAACTGGTTTTTCCATGATAGTCTCTCCACAACTCTTTGTTTTCTGATCTTTGTCATCTAGTGCACAAATTAATGCATTCTTTAAAACTAGTTTAGAAAGCAAAAACGGCTGCAAGAAAACTTTTAATAATTATGTTACTGGGCTTTAAGTGGTGAATGCCTCACGGAACCTTACCATCACAGAACTGCAAGTTTATGGCCATGCAGGAAAAAGAAAACAATACAAACAGAATGACAGCTAATACAACAAAATATCTGTCTCCAGACCCCCTCTTCATTCACTTTTCCTGCTTAAAGCTTCCAAGTCTCCACATTATCCTTGGATCACTCATGCTTTTCTTGTCCTCTGCCTAGTCTCTTCCCAATGCCAGCTCCAAAACAAAGTCTGTACTGTCATTCACACACCTTTTGTTAAGCTTTAAGAAAAATTGTGAAATGAAGGCTTGCTTCTTTTAAAAACGTATTTGCTTAAATAATTCTAGGTACCAGTTATCTCTTTTCAGGCAAAAGCCCTTTTTCTGGTATTTCTGAAATTATTTTTCTATAGCTTTTTTTTGTCTGGCAGCTCTAAATTCATCATTCTGCAGATTTTTAGAGCCCCAATATCCTACACTAAAGAGGATCACACTATAATAGCAATCACCCCAAAAGATTGAGCTGATGATTTCCAGAATATAGGATAGCTAAGATCATTGTTAGTCTTCAGTAGAGGTCGCTATTCCTTAAAATGCCCATTTAGGAATTCAAAGTAATAATGGTGGTAGTAGCAACATTCTAAAGTGCAATTTGTCAGGAATTGATTTATATGCTTTTTCTTATTTAATTATTACAAAGCCCTATGGTTTAGTACTATAATGTCTTCATTTCACAAAGAAAATAGCTGATTTTTGAATCATTTTCTTTAGAGAAGTTAGGTACTTCTGATTATGCCTCTCTCTCTGTATAAGTACATATATATAGGTATATGGATAGACTTATTAATATAATGTTTTAACTAAAGGGTTTGTGCCTATTTTTAGAATTTAGCTCCATAACCTGTAGCAGAGCAGGGGAAAAAAATATACTTTTCTTGCTGCTTCTACAGTTCAATTTAGTTAAAAACATTGAGTTTTTTTGGTGAAACTTCCTAAAGAAACTTACAAATCAAATATTGTGAATTTTTAAACGATTTCATTGTGTTCAAATATTTATGGGCTGGCAGAAGAAGTTCTGAGAAAGCAAGAAACAAGAACTCAAGCAATGATTGGAGATTTTAGTTTCTGAGTGGTTTGAAGGTTCTGAAAGGCAGTAGCTCTGGGTTCCCTGTCATTTATAAAAGCCCAGGAGAGCACACAGAGAATTTAAAGGGCCTTGGAGTTAAAAGAGAAAGCAATCAAAGGGAAGAAGACAAGCGGATATTGAAAAAGGTACACTTAAGTTTAAGGTGAGTTAGAGGAACCAGGTCATGACCAGAGTATAGGTTATCAAGGAAAACAGAATAGAAATTCTGATAACTTCTATCCAATTAGGAATTCACAATGCTCTTTATAATTCCTCCATGATATGCTCTGAAAATGTGTCATTTGGCTGAATAAAGGAATAATTATTTACTAGCAGGAGAGCAGAAGTAGAAAAATTGAGATTGGTTCTGGATTTCTGAAGCATTACCTATTTTAAATACTAGTTCAAATTCTTATACAAGTGTTGCCAAAATAACTATAGGGAGGGGGCACTAAATAATAAGAAGAAATTATTTAATGCCTCAAAGCTCTAGTAAGCAATAAAAATAATAGTTTATATTTACCTTAAGCACACTGTATTAAAGAAGTGGTTCTTAAAGTGTGGGAGTCATTTCCAGTTGCTTAGAATGGGAAAATAATATCACTTCAGCTAACATCCCTTTGATCACATCTAACTGCAAGGGAGGCTGGGAAATGTAGTCTAGCTTTGCACCTAAAAGCCTGAGGAAGCCCATGTGTGCTCAGTCAGCTGACTTTGCCAAGCATGTGCTTATACACACCATTTTTTACTCTAGTTTATTGAACTACAGATTTTTTTCTATTCTTATAGCTCATCTATTTGCAACATATGTTCCTAGACTATTTACGATTTCAACACTCTCCTTGATCTTGGATACTATGATATCTCCTTAACGATTTCATAGTTAAAGATTAAGAACAACCTGGCTTTTGAAATTTGGCAGTTTCAACTTAAACGTAAATTCTCATGTCCATGGGGCTATCCAGTGGCCACACGTGTCTAAATTAGCTGAATTAGTGGATATTTTTCTTTCTTTTATAATAAAATATATGTTTATTTCTTTTAGAATAAAAAATATCTTAATTTTTATCATCCTTTGTAGGCCAAGAACATAAAACTATAGAGTAGACACCCATGTATAAGCTGTAAAAGCAACAAACATATTTTAATAAACATTGGTCTTATTACAAATGTTAGAAAGAAACATCATCTTTAGACAACTTACCAATTGCATTGGTCATTCTATTATCCTGACTCTTCAGAAAGCACTCTTTCTTTTTCCTTCATTTTTGGATTTCCGCCAGAAAATAAAGGGATGAGTTATTCAACTTGGTCTTTGGAGAAATACAACCGAACTGGCAGATAATTTAATAATACTGCTTGACCTCTTTGTCTTATTGATTTATTTATTGAAGAGGAATGTACACACTGGAAGGTACTATTAAATGAGGTTATGGAATCATCCTAGGAATGAGTATACACATGTGTGTGTGCATATTTTTCTGAAGTACACATTCAGATAAACCAGATACCACATTAAAGGTTTATAAAGCACTGTGATTTTGTGATTGTATTTTAAAACTATTTAAATTGGCAACTTGCATGTCTATGAAAACAATTTGTCTACATTAAAATCTGAAAACATCACCAATTATGAGCCATAGTTAGTGCCCCAGATCTCTGGAATTCTTTTGGTGACTCCTGTATTTCTAACTTGCATCTGTCTTTCTTGAGAATATGTACATTTTAATACTTTTTATTAAATGAATCTTTTTATTAAAATGATAGTTCACTACACAATACTCTTTTATTGGGAGTTCAAGTATTGTTATATTACTCAGAACAAAAAGGCATTTCTTTAAGTGTTGTAATGCTAACAGCATCAGTAAATGTCTTAGACATGGTTTTGCTGCTCAAGGGCAAACATATCTGACAAAAATTAACATAGAGAATAAATGATATATGTTTCCCACATTCAGGATAGATTTGATTCTGTTTGGGGAATTAATCTGTGATAAGATAATACAACATGTGTGTGACATTTACAATCGTTTTAGAAGTTTTCACTTTTAGTACTATTTCTCCAACATGGTTTATGACTTCCTGAATATTTTCCTTCCAATTTAAGTAAGCTGCCACTAGCTGAGCAATAAGTATAAGGTTAAAATTTTGAGTTATTATGATGGCATTTTTATGTATTTGGTCAATTATAAGGAAGAATTAAAACCCAATCAGTTGTAAAGACAACTCTTTGATTATTTTTATGCTTTCCTTTTTATTTTTCTTAATATAGTTACTCATTGTGCCAAATAAATCATAGCTCACCTCTTTTTTCTCTACTTCCTCTAAATAAGGAATTTATTTGCATGTATTTTCTTCAGTAGTTGCTCATTTCATTAAATCTCCAAACCATGATCTAATTAGTCCCATCTCCAAAGGAAGTTTTAGACCATCAGTTTGTCTAATTGGTGAATGTCATGTTCTGTTTTTCTACTACTACTTTGACTCACAGTACATACTAAAAACTTCTTCAGTCTTTTTGTTTTTCTGCTTATCAGTAAGCACAGCTACATTATTTAAAATAGCAGACAAAAATCGTTGTGTTTCACATACCTTGTGTTATTTTTACAATGCTCCAGTGAAATAATAACTTACCCTCTTTTTACTGTGTCACAGATGAGCATCTCAAAGAACAGAGAGATACAAGTAACAGCTCCAGGGAGAGTGCAGATGACAGGGGCCAGGTAATCAAAATTCCAGATTCTCAAGCCAGGATCTATTGTAGTTAGACCTTATGGCTTCTTCCTCAGGTAACATCTCACCTTTTATCACACATTATTTTTAAATTATTGGAAATTGTGATTTTCCACTCACAAAACAAAAAAACTCTTTAAATTTTTATAAGTTTCTGAACAGAAGAATTTCAGATAAAAGGGCATATGAGAATAATAATACAGACTTTAACAAATAGAAGATTCTCAGGAAAGGAAGTTGGTTCCATTTGTAACCTACATAAAGGAGAAAAGAAATAGAGAAAGACTTTAAGCCAAATACATAGTGCAAGGTATTGACAGTAATGACCCAACATTTCTGCAGTATTGTTTAGAATAGCACTATTGGACATTTGAAGCCAAAGCTTTAAGTGCTCCTCAAAGCTTGTGGTATTGAGGAATACTCAAATTTCAATTGCAAGTTTTTTTCCCAAACTTGTTTTTAACTTGTTAAAAAATCAGCCACAGGCACTAGATGTATCTTTGGAAACTTAAAGATTCAGTCTAAATTTATTTATGGGTTTCAAGTTCTGACCAACACATATTTGAAACTTTCATATCATTTTACACTTTGTTGAGTGAGCACAAATTAATTTTAAAAGAGAAATGAAAAGTACTTTACTTTTTCACTAGATTCTGTAAAACATCAAGTTTAGAGTAGACATTTGAAATTAGATATAGGATTTTAGGAGTTTAAAATACCTAGGGCTAAAAAATAGGGGATAAATGTGCTCATTAAGAATACATTTAGGGTGCCCACTCAACTAAATTTATTTATAAGGAATCGAGATTTTTATATTCAATGCAAATTTGGAACTCCCAACATATGATAAAGGAGTAAGTGGAGACGTTGGCTAGAAAATGGACTTAAAAAGTAATCATTTTGTGATGAATTGATTATATCATCATAATATTAAGCATAATATCATGCATGAATCTGAAAAGCATATACCCTTTATTGAGGCCAAGACAGATATTTTTGCACTTGATTATGTTATGTTAGTTATTTTGAAAGAAAAATGGCTAATATATGTATATATAAAAGTCTTAGGCATGATAAAACTTCATTTTGATATAAATCATTTGTCTCAATGTTTTTTCTCTTAAAAAAATTAACCAGAAAAATTCAATTCATTTCAAAATAGGTAAGTATATCCAATCTCTTGTCCTTGATAGACACTTTAGAAGCATATGTTGCAGTCTGTTTTTTGAGGGCAATGATTTCTATTACAATTATCTGACAATTCTTACTTCAAAAGTCCTTTTAGAGATAACCATATCTAGTTAATTTAGCCTTTTATTAGTGTTATTTTCATTAGTTTCTACTTGTTTTACTCTCTGGATGTCAAACCTAGAAGCAGAAGCCTTTTAAGTTGTGACATTTAAAAGCTTCTGAATGAAAAATTATTTTATGAGCCAGAAAAAAATTTAAACTTAGAAAAAGAGTGTAACTCTTTGTCACTTTGAAAATTGATGCAGTCTAATTTCCAGAATGAAGTGGGTAGCAGGTAGTAACTAAATTTTTGAGCGTACTTATAAAATTGCACATATTTCTAGCACCTAGACATATGTGCTAGAAAGTTTGTGAAGTTGGACACGCTTGCTTCACTATTTGTTTGAAATGTTTTGACTTCCTAAGAGTCAGTTATATGCACATTCAAATATATGTACAAAAATAATTTCAAAGTCATGTATAAATAGAAATGGCTCATTTACTTCTCTCCATCTGTAAGGTAACTGATAATTGTTGCCATGGGCTGTACTTATGGTAAGACACCAGTGCTTTATAATTATATCTTAAGATACAGAGTTCCATGTTTTAATCTTTTGTTGAATTATTTCAACACAATAATGCCTTGCCTGAATTGTTCAACTTGTCTATCTACAAAATGGGACAAAGTAAGTATTTCATGGCTATTTTACCCCAAGATGTTATGCAGTGGGTGTTTGGATGATCTACTTATAGGTCAATTATTGTTGGAATAATTCATATGAATTCATATACACCACCAGGGTTTATGTTAAAATGTGATCATGCTCCAATTATATGAAATATTAATTTAGTGACTTGAAAAAAAACTGCTTTTACTCCAGAGAGCAAGCTTTCTCTCTCTAGGGAGAAAACTTCCTTTACCATTTAGAATTTATAAAATCTTTCTTAAGATTTGTACTAGGGAATATGAGAAGGGGCAGCCAGCTGGGTTGGCAGGACACTACAAACTTCTCAATGACACAGGAGGATAAAGGAGTGTTTAGTCACTTTCATATGTGTTTCTAAATATGTATGTACTATTTTGTCACTAACTGTAAATTTATTAAGAAAGTATTTGTCTCTTTTACTAACAGAATAAAAAGAACTCATCAGTTTGAATAAGTAGTACAAAAGTGGAATGCTTGTAGACATATATTGAATAGTAAGTGACGAAGGAAGGGTAGCTGCCAAATAGTTGGCTTTTTGGTGGTCTCTAATTTTTATATTACATAATTCAAAGCTACTTGTGGCAGAATATGAGATTCAGTAGGAGAGACAGGACAATTTACCAAGAAGTTTTTTTTTTTTTAATATTTTACGAAGTCAAGTACTTTCCCCATTGCTTTACTATTACAATTTTGTGGGCATTAGATTATATTGACAGCTCTAAATAAATTAACTTCCAAAATAAAACAAAATTTTATGACATTTGAATGGGTTTTCTTGTTGCTGAAGCAATAAGCTCCACTGACACAAATCTGAGTGTAACATATGGTCTCAGCCTTAGGCCAGGGTGTTCCATTTGAATTATTCCAGGCTTTTCCTTAAAGTGCTGTGCTTCAAACATGAATCCAATTACCAACTGCAGTCAGGCAATTGAAAGGCTGCAGGAGAAATACTCTAATAGATGGGGAGGGGAGTAAAGGACTATGATTTGTGTGGTAATCAGCAAGAGAAGGTCAATTGTAATAGAATAGACTGGTTTCCAAGACAGAGCTAATGTAGGATGCCTTCCACTCCATGGAGGGATGCTATCAATAGATTTGTTGTTTTCATTACCAAGAATGTCACTTACTGACAAGATGAATAAAGAAAGTGTGAGAAGGCCTGTTGATGGATCAGGTGATTAAAACCTAGGTTGTGGTGAGCAATTAGCAAACTGATGACCTGTTTGAGGACTGAGAATGAGAGGTTAAAAGAAAGGTTCTATGCAAATGTCTACCTGAAAATAATAATTTTCTGTTCTTTAAGATTTATGGTTGAACTCTAGGGAGAGATTAAATAAATGTGCATCTCCCCCATATGCAACACTTCTTTTTATGCTCTAAATTACTGAATTTCTTCTCTATAGACAGACTATAAATATAAAGAATGCATGCTAATCATCACACACATATTATTTTTAACAATCTAATTCCTTAAACTGGTGTAAAATAGAATCCTGCAAGTTCCAACAACAAAAGAATACATTTTGCTTGTGAGGTCTCTGTTTTTCTTTGAAGAGTCCTTGTGTTGAGTCAGTCACATAGCCAGATGATTCTTCTTACAAATTATAATAAAAGCAAAACAAATGGCACTTTGAATCTAATAATCTAAAATCTTTTAAGCAGAAATATTTAACCTCTTTTATAAAGATAAATTCTAGGCCCAAGGAATGACTTATTCCAAGCTAATTTTATCCAAGTTCCTGCCTCTACTCTCTGGTACTAACCTATCATACTATAATAGATTACTTCTGATTTTAAACTTGCTTAAAGGTTCTACTTCCTCTACCTCTCAATTAACAAATATACAATGGTGAACTTTGCTGCAGGTTGTCAGCATACCAACAGATCACCTTCCATGACTACATATAAATTGCTATGAAAAGTCATAGAGAAAACTTAAAGCCTTACAATTTAACTAAATAACACTGCAATTTAAAAACTTACTTTATTAAAAATAAAGCAAGAAAAAATACCTTTCCCTTTTGTACAACATACCTTTGTGGCTTTTTGACTTCTGAGTAGTATTCAAATTCTAAGGGTGTAAAATACTTTCAAAACAATAATAACTTCATTGAGCGAGGCTCTCTTTCCCCCATTGTAAGCACTCATTTATCCCTATTAATCTGCTAAAACTCAGTCCTACAGTGAATTTACTGAGAATGCCATAGGAATTTGAGATGCAGTCAGTATTAAAATTTTTTTATTGAGAAGATCCAAAATATGCCTGTCCAATTTAAAATTTCAGTTAAATATCAAAAGCCATTTAACTAATTGTGTTAATAGAGCCATCGGTGGCTTTTTGGCAAGCCCTAAATGAAAGGTGTCTCTGGTAGTAGCCCTCACAATGTGGAGCAGCCATCTGCTTACCATACTTGATTGCTGTTCATTCTGTAAGAGCTCTCCTGCTTCCAGCACTTATGAGCGATTAGCCGTTGCCCAAGGATCTTGATACTGCAATTTCACTGGGCAATTAGAAGGGGACAGAGAGTCCATGAGGGCTTCAAGGAACAAAAATGTGATATGCTTTCTTAGCAGCTACATTTGAGTCAAGCTTTAAAGCACTGCAAACCGCATAAACATGTCCCTAGGAAAAAAAGAAAGATTTTTCAAGTTGATGTTAGAGAAAGAAAAAAGAAAGTCATATACTAACACAATCTTTTTTACTTCATTCTCTAGAAGTTAAAGAAATCAAGTTCTACATTTTTCTGGGATAGGACATTTTGTGGTTAGAAAAAGGAAATTTTTAATTGCCTCTGTCACATGCTTCCCTCAGCAATTTATTTTCCCAGCAGTTAACAACTGCCTTTTATTGGTTATTTGGTGAGCATAGCCCCTGGCTCCAGTAGAGATTTTAATTTTTAAATATTGGGCTGCTGACAATGCTTCTTCTATTGCTGTGAAGGCACACTGTCTGGAATTCTTTGACTTCTTCAAGCAATTTTATTTCCTGTTGTAAATTTAAGAATATGTTCCAATTAAACATTTAGAATAGTTTATTAAGTAGGCTTCTATGCTCAATGTGATTGTGTTTCTTAATAAATCGGTTAAAAAGAAAAGATTTTTGCATAACTCTCATTTCCTTCCCTTCTGACCTATTTTTTCTTAAAATCACAAACAGTTGACTAGGCTAAGGTAGAGTTAACAAACAATTTTGTTGTACAACCAAATTCCATATATTTTTAATAAAATCCTGTTTTGCTTATTATTTTTTCTTACATCAAATTCTTTACGTAGACACCACCTATTGAGCTAGGTTAATCTCAAATTAAGTAAGTAATAAACTACTTGCATGATTTTTTACAATTACCTGTTAATCTACTATTTGCCAAGAGAATATATCAGATATTAATTAAACAGATCAATTGCTATTTAATCAATAAGAGGTTAATAAAAGATGTTTTCCTTATAGAAAACATAAAAGTGTTCTCACATTTCCCATGGGTCATTAATATGCAGTCAATACTTTTGATGCATTTTTTCCTTAAATGGTCAAAATGGAAGTGGCATGTGGCATTTGGTGGGCATTTTGACTGAAGTACAAACATGACCAGACCGGGAAGAGCTTATTACCCAGAAGTAGGGGACTCCACAAGGATGATTTGTTGTGCTGCACCCTGACATTAATAATGGCTATATCTACTTACGACAGCAAAAGGAAACTAGGTTTTGCAGGTAGAACTCTCAGTGCTCAGTGACCAGTCAATAATTTGGTCACTGCATTTAAAGTCAATTGTGTCAGCTACAAGAATCTTCTAATATCACCCACTGGAAACAAAGTTTTCACAAGCAATATTGTAGAGTTGAAAGGCTAAAAAAAGAAGACCAATTAGTTGGGCAAAAAATGTCTTGCATACCGAAATATTTGCACACAATTATCTTGGTTTAAAATATTTAATACATTTTACTTTAAACTTTCTCAAACACTATGATGATATTTCCCTCTTAATTATATATGTGCACAATTCAGTTCCCCCTCCAAAAATTAAAATTTAGGCTCCTTTGCCTAATTTCTAGCTTTGGCACATTTTATGTTATTTAAAGCCGAGTGGCTTAATAATCATCATCAACTAAAATTAATCAAAGTCCAGGGGTAAATCCCAATTAATTGGGCAATAACTAAATAGATTTTTCTCATCTATTGTCCTGGAAGCAGAGCTCATGAGGGGAGATCACAGAGTTACTAAGTTTTATAATGAAGTCGCTTCGAGAGAGGCAGCCTAAGCCCTGAGTATTGATTACACACTGTAGGGAAAAGACTAACTGGATTAAAATTCTGAAAGTGAGGGCTTAAATTTGAAAAAGGAAGTTGCCATTATAATGTTTATTCAGGGAAATAAGAAGTCAAGGGCCAAAGTTTCCAGGATATGAGTGCAGGTCTTCAAATAACAGCATTTGAGAAAGGAGGTGAAAACAGTTCTAAAGGCCAGCACATAGTTTCAGGTGTATCAACACCTCCTCAGACAATTTCTGAATCAAGAAAAAAAAAAAACACACAAAAGAAAACACTAATGCAAAGAAAAAAAAGAAGTTATTTTCCCAAATTACTTATCATCACACAGATGCTGAAGCAATTTATGTGAGCTCAACCCAGCTCCATCATTCTATAAGTCGTAAACTCAAACATTCTCCAGTTACTCAGCACCGAAAAGCAAGGCTGTATAAAGCTGATTCTGAGGGTTAGGATTTTCAGTCTAGCTACGAGGGCAAAAAAACAGACTGAAACTAAAAGGTCATACTTGATAACTTCAGAAGAAAATTCTAGAAAGTAAGACAGCTTCAGGTTATAGCAGTCACTTCAGAAAATATAACTTGCCAATAAAAAATTTTTTTTGCTCAGGTGGGCACCGTGGAGGGGTGGGATATGCTTGAAAAGTAGTTGGGGAGCGGAATTAGGGGTCTCAATAGGTGAAAGGAATTCCTCTAAAACTGATTTATGTGATTAACTGTACACCTCGGTAAATTCACTGAAAATCATTTAATTGTACACTTAAAATGGAGTGTTGGTTGTACGTAGATACAGTTGGAGTACTATGTATGCACTCTCTGGACTACTTTGACAATAGGTTTTTGAATGTAACAAGATAAGTCAACTTGAGTTGTAATATATTTTGGGAAATCAGCTCACTACAAATTGTGACTGTAAACATTGTACTGTAAATGCTTTGTAGTTTCCCCCCCCCCAAAAAAAAAAGATTATGAGGAAGAAATAATAGGAACAAGAGAGAGCATAAATACAGGCACATACAATAAAGTATGGATTTCTTCATAAATTTTATTAATTATATTTGATTACTAAGTCAAAATTATACCATGATTGGATAATCTAAGAGAACTGAAATGGAAGTGATATTTCCATTTTTCACTGGAAATGATAAAATTTTGAAATCAGTGGACTCTGTTACATCACATATGTAATTATATTACCAAATGCAACCACTGTGAAAATGACATAAAATGATAGCTTGAAAGACATAAATAAGTTAAGATGAAATCTTTAAAAAGCTGACTCTGCCAAATAAGAAGAAAAGGTAAAAAGAGGATTAAAAAAACAAGTAAATGCTCCAACTGTATGTACAACCAACACTCCATTTTAAGTGTACAATTAAATGATTTTCAGTGAATTTACCGGTGTACAGTTAATCACATGAATCAGTTTCATAATTTAATGACAGTTATATCTTGGAGAAGTTACTTAATTTCAGTTAGCCTCAGTTGCTGTCTGTAAAATGGGTGTTATCAGGATCAGATCCAGGTTTTTCTCTCCCTCCCTCTCTCTCTCTCTCTCTTTCTTTCTCCCCCCCTCCCCTCTCTCTGTGAGGAGCCATCACTGACTCTCTGACTTTGAGTCCTGTTTACTCTCCTCCCCTTCAGAATTGTGAATTCAAGGCAGGGCCTTTAA
>CAUYMX010022973.1:0-19321 GCA_963573855.1 Lepilemur septentrionalis | reverse complement strand
GCCAATTAATTTGCTTCTATTATTAGTAGAGACGGGGTCTCGCTCTTGCTCAGGCTGGTTTCGAACTCCTGACCTTGAGCAATCCACCCGCCTCGGCCTCCCAGAGTGCTAGGATTACAGGCGTGAGCCACCGCGCCCGGCAGATCTCAAAGACTTTTAATATTAATATTCAAGAGTCCCCTATGAAAATGTCAAGTCCCTGAAAAGGTTATATAGATAAGAGTTTGCGATATAGACCATAGGCTGAGGAGCAAGAGCTTGAGGGGGCAAAAGTGGGGACTTTGCCAGTGTGGGGAGCGGAAGAGCCCTGAGTTTCACACACATACGGCTGGCTCATATCCCCAGGGCAGTGTGGCTCCCTGCATTACTGCTGAGGGTTTCTGAGAGAGGGCACTGCCAAGTTTCCTTGGATAGCATCTGGGTTGCCTCCAAACTAACTTATCCCCAGCGCAAAGGACTCAGGGAAAAGAGTGTTGGACTTGGAGTCAAGAGACTTGAGTTCTGGTCTCAATTTGCTGAATAATCTTAGGCAAGTCATTTCACTTTTCTGGACCCTAACTTGGCCCTTAGATTCAGTGATGGTCCGCACTTCAGGACTCATCATGGCCTCCAAGTTTTGAAATAGTAAAATGGATACCTAGCAGGTGACTCCAGGCTTGGCCAAGGCAATGTCACTCCGAACCAGACATTGGTGAGGATCCAGGCACAACAATAAATCCTAAAGATGGGCTCTGTCCCCAGATCCCTAGACAGTTTCTGGTTCATGGTCAGAGGTTTCTTCTGTTCTGTTCCACTAGGGAATGGGGAAGGCAGAAAAACACTTGACCTTAGCCTTTGATTCTTCAAATCAGAACATTAGTAGTGAAAGTCTTGCTATTTTCTGATCCAGCCCACCAGCTTTACCTGGGAGGATCCTGAGGCTAGAGAGGAGAAGTGACTTGACTGGGTCATATGCTGAGGGTCTCTCCTTGCAGGCTTTCTGCCACACCACCTGGTTTCAGTCTTCAACTGGCACAAATTAGAGAGATCTGGACAATAACCTTGGGGCTGGAGTGAGCAGAGATGAGACTCCAATTTTACTCAAAGCCAATTCCAAATAAGCCATCCTTTTTCAGACCAGAACCACCCCTCCCTAGAAAGCCAGAGAAGTTCCAAGGAAAATCTTGAGAACTGAATCTATTTCATGTAGAGTTGAGGAGTTGAATGAAACCCAGTCTTACTTCCTTATTAAATATATATCCTTAAATCCTTAGTTCCTCTATCTGGGCAATAACCTTGAGCTTGATCAGACCTGTTCACCCATCCTGGAGTGGAATCACTCCTTACTCCTTCCTTAGCATTTCCTGAGTGCCCACCAGGTGCCAGGCCCTGTGCTAAGTGTGGTGCATCAGAGATGCCTAAAACACATGCCTGTCCTTGAAGAATTCAGCCAATAGGAAGGATACAGATGATTAATAACCTCGAGGCAATGGGAAGAACCTCTCCACCCTCAAACTAGACCTGCTCTTCTAGGGTGGGGTCTCATCAGACCAGATCCCAAGGATGGAAGTGAGAGGAAACCAAGTTCTTCTGGGGGTACTACCCCATGCACCAGCAGCATTCTCCCCAGGGAGACACACAGCTGACGCCTTTACCCCCAGCACCATGCATCTAGTACATATCCACTCACATTTTGTGTGGGGAATGGGTGTTGATGAACAGCATTGCAAATATTTATCATCAAGCACCCATCATGTATGAAATGAGGGGGTACTAAAGAAATGGGAAATTCAACGGCCAGTTCCTGACATCCCAAAGCTAAAAATCTATTTATAAGCCATAGGGACCAGTGACATGAGAAAAGAGCATTGGCTTGAGAGTTTAGACCCCTGGTTGTGGTCCCTCCTGTGTGACAGGCAGGATATCACCCCACTGTGCTTCAGTTTGTTCATCTGTACATGGGGCCAGGGTCAGAACATGCCCTGGAACAGCAGGATTGGTGCTAGCTGATGCCAATATGTATGGTTTGGTTTTCCCTTAAAGTTTTGGCTTTCTTTTCTTTGGGGAGATTTAAGGTCTGAGCTGGGTTTATGGAAAGGAGGAGAAATGAAGCCAGGACCAGGTGGGCAGTAGCAGAAGCCAGAGGGTAGTGATATGTGAACAGGAGGAAGTGGGATGGGAGAGAGATGAACAGGAAGGCTGTCAGAGGGGCCACTCTCCATGGGTGTTAGAAACAAGACCTTCGCTGGTGCCACTGAACACCCTGAGACACGAGAAGGAAGAAGTGCCCAGCTCCAGAGCCATTCAAACCACCAAAATGGTGGCTAGTCAACACTGCCCGAATTGGGTCACTTCAGAGATGGCAGTAAAGGTGTTATCCCAGGGACACTGGGGTTATGAACAGGGATAAGCCAGCAGGAACAGATACGGTCCCAGCTAACAGTAAAGCCAGATCCAGATGCGGCTGCTAGAGTTTGTTTGGATGTTTTTCCTCCCAAACATCATGCTGCGATTTGATTCCGATTTTGGAGGTGGGGTCTAATGGAAGGTGTTTGGGAGCCAGTGAGTTCTCTCTCTATTAGTTCCTTTCAGAGATGGTTGTTGAAAAGGGCTTGGCACCTCCTGGCTCTCTCTTGCTCCTGTCTCACTGTGCGACCTGTACACGTTGGCTCCACTTCGCCTTCTGCTATGAGTGGAAGCTTCCTGAGGCACCCACCAGAAGCCCATGCTGGAGCCGTGCTTCTTGTACAGCCTGCAGAACTATGAGCCAAATAAACTTCTTTTCTTTATAAATAACGCAGCTTCAGGGCCAGGTGTGGTGGCTCATGCCTGTAATCCTAGCACTTTGGGAGCCCAAGGCGGGAGGATCTCTTGAGCCCAGGAGTTCGAGACCAGCCTGGGCAACATAGCAAGACCTTGTCTCTACAGAAAACAGAAAAATTAGCCAGGTATGGTGGTGTGCCTGTAGTCCCAGCTATTCAGATTGCTTGAGCCCAGGAGTTTGAGGTTGCTGTGAGCTAGGCTAATGCCACGGCACTCTAGCCCGAGCAACAAAGTGAAGACTCTGTCTCAAAAAGAAAAACCAAAAAAAAACAAAAAAAACACAAAAACAGAGTGAGACCCTGTCTCAATCTATCAATCCATCAATCACCCAGCTTCAGCTATTCTTTTATAGCAACACTAAACAGACTTAGACAGTGGCCATATGCAAAATGCCTGGAGCAGAGTACAGAGTTTCCCATGTGTCAGCCATGGCTCCTAGCCACAGCAGTCCACACACATTTCTAGCTCTGTCACGCATCACTTACCAGCAGATGCTAGGACTACTGATGCATACCACACAGAGGAAAGAGTTCTGCTTATTAAATTACTAAATCCTGTTAGAAAAGAGGGCAACTTGCTCCTAATAGAATTTTTGTGTTTCTCGTGATTCTCAGCGACTTTAATCTCCAGTGTGGTGCCAGGAGTAGATTCTACCAGCCAGTTCCCTCTCTGTTCACAAGCAGAACCCTCAAAAACAGCTCTGTCCCCTGAGAATGGAATTGTGCTTTTTTGGTATAACAGAGCGTTTCTAAGTTGTTTAAAATCTGTTCTGCTGACTGTGGAGCAGTGAAAGGATGTTTTCTTTAGGGAGGAGCGTGTGTGTGTGTTGGGGGGGTGTTCTGTTACACTGTAATAGTCGAGAGGGTATGAAATACTATTGCATATTTCATACTGCTATTCCTCCTGCCTTCCCCCTCAACATACAGGACAAACTGTAGAAACGAACACGGGCTGTGTGTGCCGAGAGACGGTGATGAATGCCTCCTCCACGGACTTACGCCTCCACCTCTGCGACATCTCTCTTGCTGCCGGAAGTCACTGTTTTTCATGCAGTCAATGCTGCATTGTTGGACACGGAGGATTACTTAGGCTGGGAAAGAATGTGAAAGTGTCTCACTGCATTTAAAGTACCATCAGGTTACGTCAAGGAGAAACACGAGCCTCACCTTGCAGGAAGGAAAAGCTAAATGTGATGAGCAAACCAGACTCCAGGTGCTGTTTGGAACGTGCATTTCATCTAACTACTGAACTTTGCTTTGGCCACACTACTCATTTCCCTCCAAGTACCAGGAACAAATTAGATTTTTGAGGTCTTTTTTGTGGGTGTTTTTGTTTTTTATTCAAAACATCTCTTCTTACTCTAGTGATATCATCCCTGGAAGACTGAGACATCAGAAAGAGTGAATCATGTATCACCTTCGAATCTCTTCTAGAATTACATCAGTCAGAGCCCTGGGGTGCGGTGGGGATGAAAGCCAAAAAGCAGAGGAGAAGGAGAGATGGGGAGGGCATCGGGTGGAGTCGAGAGGGACCTGGTTCTTTTATAGCTTGATTATTTTCTCCTTCCATCCCCTTACCCGCCAAGGCCCCCCACCTATTATAAATCGAGTAAGAGAAATAATCAGACTTTAAAGAGACAGTTATATTTATCGGTGGGGTTGGTTTAAATGTCATTTGCCTGAAGTTTTTGACCAATCACCACATGCCCGTTCGTCACAGATGAAAGCCAACCTTGGCATTCTCATCAGACACATAAACTGGATAAGAATGAAGACTCACAGATCCTGCCCCACCCCCAAGTATTAGCCGTATTATCATCACTGTTTTATCTCTTCATCAGTTTCAAACAGCAGAGGAAATTGGCAATGTGTAGAAATAATTTGAAATGTGAAATCTTGTCACACAGGATTGATATGGCTCACACAGCTGTCTGCTGATCAGGCAAGAACACTGGTGTGGAAGGCACACCTATGTGGGTGGGTGGTAGGCTGGGATTTGACTTTGCTGACCTCTCCACCTGGGGGTTTTTTAATGTCATTCAATGGTGTGTCTATGAGGTATTCAGAGGGAGGAACAGGAACTTTCAACCAAGCCAAAATATAATAGATTCAAAGACCTGGACCTTGTCCTAATGCTCTTTAGAAGAGACAAGAATATTTTTAAAAAATATTTCCCACTCATCCCCTTTGCTTCTCTTTTTTAAAAATCGTCTCTTATGCCTGACCCACTGCCATTAATTAGGAAGAAAATCTTGAACTCTCCTTTCCTCTATGGTTCCATGAATTCTAGACTCCTTGGGATCTCTGGGTCTAGCTGCTCAGAGCATATTTATGATGAAAACAAAGCAAAGTGGCCTCAGGACACCAGGGAAGGCCAGAAGTGAGATCCATTTCTGCAACACAGGAAAAGAGGCCCAAAAGGCCAAAGGGAAAACAGAATTTGCAGAAGGCACAGTTTTGGCAGCATCTTATTACAACTTCCAACTGATCGGGTGTAGCCAAACTACAGACATCTGTTTGGAGTTTACAACAGAAACAAACACACGGAAAGCATGAAAACACTAAAACATGCACACCCGGACCAAGCGCTAACAGCTCCTCTCTGCCTTGACCTCCACACCACTCCCCCACTGGGTCATGCTGGGCTGGATAAGGGAAGGAAATAGGATCTGCAACCTGCCTATCCACCACCCCACCTGCACCATGACTCATTCACACCACGATCAGAACTTGTCAACTTTTCTCTTTGGTTCTCCTCCCAGGAAAAACAGAGATGATTCTGCTCCTCAGGGAGCCCCAGGGAACTTGCTTTGGGTTTCTAGTTCATCTTTAAAGCTCCTTGGCTGTTTATAAAGGAGAAGATTATGTGGTATCTTTACACTTAATCATTAGTGTGACCCACAGAAGGAAGTGGTAAAACCTCAGCAGACCCTGAAAGTCACTCCTCCATAAATAATCTCACAGGTCTGAGAGTGGGAAGTGGAATTCACCCTTAGCCTCTCCAAAAATTAACTCAGAGAGACCAGAAAAAGTCACACTTGCACAAGTGAGTGAGAATATGGGATATATTGTGAAGGCTGGCCCCAGACACAGCACCCAGACTATGCATAAAGTGGATCCCCCTTCCCTAATTCTCTCCAAGCCAAAGACTGTCCTACCACGCCATCCCAGGATTTGACACATCCTCTCCCACCCTTACGCCGCAGTTCCAGAGACTCACCTGTTCTGGTAAATTTTCCTCTTTATTCTCCCCCCACTGACGTGCAAACAGAACCAGAACAGTGCTACTTTTAAAAAATAACAAAAATGTTTTATACACATTTCTGTATATACAACTGAACAACATTTTACATGTTTCTTTTGCACAGCAAAAGACATAAACATTCAGCTCTGAGGACACAGTTATGTACAAAATAAAGACGTCAAAAATACTTCACAACAGTGCAAAAATATTTTACACAGTATCAGGAGTGAGATCTCTTCAGCCAAGAGGAAGGGGTGTGTGTGTTTCTAAAGGAAAACTCCTTTTTCAGATATTAGATGTCTTTAACTGTAAACAAAATGCAACTTTCTTTCATCTCCCCCCACCCAACAGTTATTGGAGGAATTTGGCAGAATTTCAAGGGTCTGAGTCTTGAGGTAAAAAGCCCAAGCTCTTGCACCAGAAAGAACTGGGAGGGGCAAAGGGGTGGCATGGAAGCCTCAAACATTGATGAGAGCAAATCCTTTTTTTTTCAACATGTCAATGACAGTGCAACGCCGCTCCCAGGGGGCTGAGGGAGGAAGTTAACCCCTCCTCCTCAGGCCCCGGCTGCCCCACAAACAGGAAACTGGCCGGCAGGAGAGACTGCGAACTTCAGCCCAGCCGGCCTTCCTTCACCCCCTCCCACAAGACGGCCTCGCTCCTTCCTTGCTGGGGTTTTCCCCGCTCTCACGTCTCCCCACATCCCCCAGCGCAACCTGAGCCCGCCTCGAACAGAACTTAAAGGGTTGGGGCAAGGGGGGGGCGGCCAGGGTGAATTCTGGGCCTCGCATGCCCCATTTCCCCTTTCCTGGGCGAGGGCGGGGGATAGGGAGCTTGTCAGGACCACGGATGGGGACCCACAGCGGGGTGCCGGGGACGCACAGAGGGGTCTTCTGGGAGTTCAGCCCGAGTGGGGCTCGTCCGGGCTGGCGCTGTCGGCTGGGCAGGGCGGGTCCACGGCGGTGGCGGAGGTGGCGTCCGGGCCCCCGCCCTCGATGGAGCTCTCGCTGCTGGTGCTCTCGCCCGACAGCAGGCGCGTCACCCGCAAGTCGGCCTGCAGAGTGCGCACATCGTTGCCGAAGCTGAAGTCACCCAGGTCGCTAATAAGCTGCGACAGCTCGGCCTTCATGTCGGAGGCGCTGCCCAGCAGCAGGGATGGCGGCCCGGCTCCCGGGCCCAAAGAGCCCCCGCCGCCCCCTAGCGCCTCCTCGCGGCCATTCTCCAGCGTGTCCAGCAAGTCCCCGCACTCTAAGTGCATGGCCACCACCAGCGCCCGCTGCGCCTCGGCCTCCTGCTCTGCTGAGTCTCCGTCCCCGGCACGGTCCTCCTCTTCCTCCAGGCAGCCCACGGGGTGCTCCTCTTCCTCTTCCTCCTGCAGCTCCTGCTCCTGCTGTTCGCCGAGCAGGTCCTCAGTGATGGAGCCGAGCTTGGGCGCGCTGCGGCTGCGCTCCACCGGCGGTTTGTAGCAGCATGGTCCGTGCAGGAGCAGCTTGCGCAGCGGCACTAGCGGGATGGTGTGCGCGCCCACCAGCTCCTGCTGCTGGTGACGCGCGTCGTCCCGCCGCTTGAGGCGTTTAAATTCCGCCAGCGCGTTGGCAGATGTCTGGTAGAGTAGCAGGGCCATGGCTTGCGCCTTCTCGGGCTTGGACACCAGGACAGCGTGGCAGCGGAGCATTACCGCCTTGTGCTTTAGCTCGTGTCGGTACACCCATGCGAAGACCTTAGGCAGCCGCGCGTCTGCCACGCAGTAGGTGACGCGGTGCAGCAAGTAGAGGTGGCCCGGGCGGCGCAGCGCGCGCTCCTCAGCGTGCACCATGCGGATACCCTGCGCACTCACCGTCAGCTTCATCTTGGTGCCCTGACGGCCCGCCTCGCTCTTGCTCCAGATCTTGCCCACGGCTAGGTCGGTGCAGCCGTCGCCGCGCGCCTGGATGGTGGTGGCATTGCCCAGGTAGAGCACGGTGTAAGTGGGGTCCTCGCTGGTGATGTGCAGCTTCTTGCGCTTGGAGCGGAACATGCTGCCCACCCGGCTGAGCGCGCCTTCGGGGCACGCCCGTGCCAGCGAGCTGAGCGCTGAGTAGTGCAGGCTCACAGCGTAGCCCTTGGGCTTGGACGCCTGCCGCGGCGGCGCCTCGGCCAGCAGCTCGAACTTGTGCTTCTTCCACGGCAGCATCTCCGAAGGGCGCCCAGGCACAGCTGGGCGGCGGCGGCGGAGGGCTGGGTGCGAGCCCCGCTGAGCCACCCGCCCCGGCCCGGTTTCGGCCCCGGCAAGACCGAAAAATAAAACTCTATTGGGAGCGGCCCAGTGGTAGGGAGTTGGGGGAAGGGGAGGAGAAATAGTGTTTAGAAACCCCGCAGAGGTTGAGGGTAGAATTTTTAAAACAGAAGAAAATGGGGGAGGGGAGGGAAGCGCGCGCGCACACACACAGAACTACCCCAGCCTGGGCAAGGACGAGGGCAGTCTCAGGCAAGCGACAAAATGAGAGGGAACGAGAGTGCAGCAAAATGTCTTAGGAAAAAACTAGATGCGTGCGTGCAAATAAATAGAGGGAGCCCCAGCAAAAGCACCCGGGATGGTGCAAGAATATGCAGAAACTCCCCAGCAAAGGTAAAAAGGGCCCCCTGACACACACACAACTCCCAGGCCTGGGGCCAGAAATAGCGGAAACTCTACAGCGACTGTCCCCTGGGGCCAGTGCCCCCCACCCCCAAAGGTGCTGGAGATGGAGAGCCCCTCGGCTGGGCTGGTCCCAGAATCAGCAGCTTGCCCGAAGTGCGGTCAGATGGCGGGTGCGGCCGGCCGCGGCGGCCCAGCGCAGCAGTCCCGCGGTGGCTCACTGCATCTCCGCTCCGGCCGAACGCCGGGGACTCGCGCTCGGCCGCCTCACTGCCCGGGCTGGCCTGGCCAGGGGAGCGCTGGTCTCCGCGGGCGGGGCGCGCTCATGGCCGGCTCCGGGGACCGCCGCTACCTCATTTCTTCCCTTCGGGGTGTCCAACTCCACTCGCGAGCTCTTCTGGGTCGGTTGCCAGCCTTTGCAGCGCGCCCTCTCCGGTGCAGCGAGCGGTGGCCGGCTCGTCCGCCTCACATCCTTGCCGTCCGAGGGGAAGATCTCGGGTAAATATAGGCCGGCGCGAACCATTCGCCGCGCGGGGACAGGGGAGGAGCGGAGAAGAGGATCCGTTTCGGGTTCCAACGCTGGGCAAATTTCTGGTCTCTTAAAGGGACCCGGTAGCAGCCATTGGTAGAGGGAGGACGGAGACCCATCCAATCTGGCAATTACATCCCAAATTTACCAGCGTCTCTTTTATCTACAGAAACCACCAAGACTTGGGGTTACCCCGCAGCAAAAGGAACTTGAACTGTGACACTCCACCCCCAGGCTGAATTGCTACTCACTGAACAAATGTATGTCTAGATCGAAACTTCTGGGGGAGGTGGTGGAAGATGAGATTATAGACTATAATGTCCTATGCAAAAAGGTTGAGGTTCTGTTTAATATTATCATTGAAAGAATCCTATTGGATTAAAGAAAACAAAGAGGCACAGAAAACACCAAGACTTAACTTTCACTATCTTGGAGCCCCTTATTCACAGGTAAGCTGAGCAGATGATGAAAAGTGAGGTGAGTGGTAATGTGATTGGAGTGAACAATATAGTATATGGTCAATAAGTAAGGTGCTTCCCACTCCTAACTGCCCCCGTCACCCCCATATACCCATTTCTGCTGTCAGGCTTCAGAGTAGAGCAGTTTTCTGAGATATATACAATTTCTAAGTAATGCTTGTGTGTGGTTAGAACACTGCTTACTGTGGCAGGCTAGTCATTTGATTTTATTATATCATTGACCCATTTTGGATGAGACTTCTTAGTAAAAATTTAAATGACATTTTTTATACGAGTGTCAAATAATGCCTGGCCACCCTCCAATGGGAGTGATTATTACATCAGTCATGCTTTTCTCATGGGGCAACTGGACAATGTAGTTTTAGTCATCTGACCAGTTTGACCTTTGGCTAATAACTCATTTCTGGGTCCTAAAAACAACCTGCTTGCCTCTATGGTCTGCTCAGCCAAAGCGAAAAGATTTCTGGCTGGAATGTGTGAAAAATGTCTGGATGATCCTGCATCAAATTCTCAGGCTTATCCTGGAAGAGGACAGTGGTCCCTCCCCACAGGCCCAGTCCGCTAGGGATCTTGGATATCTCCAGCCTCCATGCCAGATCCTCATGTCAGAACCACTGCAGCTGCTCCTGGAAATTCCTTAATGCTCTACCTTTGCTAACTTTTAACCTTCCTTTGAACTCCAGCCCAATTTTCTTGGAGTCATAGGTGCTGAGTTTCAATTTAACTAACTTCTCTGAGTACCTGTTGGTGCCAAGCCCTGAGCTAGGTAGGAGCAGATCCAATTACTGTCTCCAAGAAGCTCCTGGTCCAATGAAGAATGTAAACTCCACCCAACTCTGGGCTTCCACTGGAATGAATGTAGGCTCTATGAAAGTACCCTGTATCCCCAGTGTGTGGTACAAATAGGCACTCAATAAATGTCTGTTGAATTAATGAATGAGACATTCATGTTAACAAGAAGACAGAGTGGACTAAATGCTAATAAGAAAGACCCAAAGTACTATGAGAAGCTGGAAGAAAAGGTTCATCATGACTACGAAAATCAGAAAAGCCTTCATGGAGGTGGTTATATTTGAAGAGTGAACAGGATTTCTCCAAATAGGAAAAGATTGAAAGGCTTTCCAAGTATAGAGGACAGCAAAACTAGAGAAGCATGTGAATACATGCACATATTCAGATTCAAATGGAGTTTAATGATTGTAACAATGAAAGAAGAAAGTTTCCTGATGGTGCTCTTTGGCCCTCCTAATCTCTAAGGGAAGGAGTGGCCTTTTCACAGCTGACTGGTCCTATGGTGTCCTTCATCCAGAGCCACAGTGCCTACTCCTCAGCTGCACTGATGGGTTAATGTAGGAATACCAGATGCGGTATGGTAATGAGGTAGTTAAGACTATCTATAAGCCATTTAAGCCAACATTAATTCCTCAAACTTCTGGAATATCTTGCAGTGGCAGTGCAGTAGGCAGTACATCCTCCAAAAAGCAAAAAGTTCTGGTAAAAACATACCACCAAATTAACCTGTGCTAAGTGGCATTCAGCTGGTGCATAATTGCAAATCTAAACTCTCCATAAGCAGACATCATGTTCAAGCAGTTTACATTTCCAAATGGCTTGGAGGTCCAAGGGGAAGCTAAGGCTGGGAGATACCACCGTGTGCTTCCTGTGGTGGCAGGAAAACCAGTGGACCACAGTGGCAGGGAGGAGTTCACTGGCAGGCCAGGCTTTTCAGCAGCGGCCAGAGTGCCAGGCCCAGGTGCACAGACCCACAGAGCAGCTCCTGTTGACTAGTCTATGTCACGCCTTGACTGCCTTCTTAATAAGCTTGTTTTCAACCTCGGGAGAACACAAAGATTCTAGGCCACCGTGAACACCCCAATGTGTGAGTCATGCTCCGTGCCTGTGCTCAAAGATCCAGGAAGAGAACCCACTGTCTCCTCGGGGCCTGGGCCTGGGCCCGGGCCAGCCTCTGGGGCCTGCTTCACCTTATGGAGAAGCTGGCCACCCCCGCCGAAAGCGTACATTCAAACTGAGGCTGCGTTTCTTCAGCTGGGACAGCTGGCGGCACCATTTATGAGTCCACACCCCAGATTTGAGACAGGGCAGTTCCAGAACAGAACCTTAGCAAAGCCGCATTGAGAACGGGTTAGAAACTGCAGACTTTTTTTTTTAATGACACTGCCCCATCTACTGGTAGCAGGCGGAAATGCCACGTGTTGGGATGCCTTATAAAACCGATAAGCCAGTGGTTGAACCAACAGGCAGCCAAAAAACAGCTGGAAGGAAATGCCATGACCAGGAGTCCCAGCCCCAAACTTGACATCTGAGAGTCAGCCTTTCAGCTTACAGAAGCTTTTGAACAGGTTTCTTCTGGACCACCTTATGTCTGGCATGGCGTCTCTTCCCACCCTCCTCTAATATCCCACCCACTGGACACTGGCTTCAGAGATGACAAATGACAAATCTGGAATCTTCAAAGTCATTCAGCAAATATTTTTTGAGAGTCTCCCATGGATGTGACACAGTTGCTGGGGATATAGTACTAAAGAAGACAGATAGGTCTTTGCCTTCATGGGATTTATAGCCTATGGGTAGAGAGGGCAGATATTATAATAAACATGCCAGATAGTGACAAGTCTCTGAAGAAAAGGAAGCAGTGTTAGGAGTAGAAGGTGGCTGTTTTCAACAGTATGGTCAGGGAAGGTGGCTCTGGCCAGAGACTCAAATGAGAGCCAACTGTGCAAAGAGACGGGGAACAGCACACCCCAGCTTGTGATGGCCAGTATGGCAGTCACTGGCCCCATGCAGCTGCTGAGCACTTGGAACACAGCTGGCCCAAATTGAGACATGCCACAAGTCTGAAAGACACATTGGATTTTGTTTTTGTTTTTTTGCTTTATTTGCTTTTTGGTTTTAGCTACTTTCATCTCTGTAAGACACACTGGATTTTGAAGACTTAGTAAGACGAAAAGAAAGTAAAAGATCTAAATAATTTTATATTAATTAGATATTAAATGATAACATTCTGGCTATATTGGGTTAAATAAAATATATTATTAAAATTAATATTGCCTATTTCTTTTTGTTTTCTTTAATGTGGCTACTGGATACCTTGATTTTAGCCCAATGAGACCTGTATTCGATTTTTAACCTGCAGAATTGTAAATTTGTATTGATTTAAGCCACTAAGTTTGTGCTGATTTGTTGCAGCAGCAGTTCACCTCTGATCCAGTCATCTTTTCCCTTATCCTGGTTCTGTTCCCTCTCCCAGTCTCCTCAATGAGCATCTTAAATCTTTTCCAGTTTACCAAAGCCACCTGCTCTCACCAGAGCCAAGCAGAGCTGACATGGTGCCTCCCCAACAAAAGGGAGGCAGTTGGAGCAACCTCCAGCCCCAATTAATCTATAAATAGCACATCCACACCCATGCCCAGCCCTCTCCCCCAGACCCAGAACTCTCTCCTCCTTTGAAGCTGTCCCCCTCAAAGCCAGCCTCCACACTATTACGAAACTACAAATCTTACCTCGAACCTCTTCCCATTTTAACCTTTCAATTGCTTCCCACCAGCCATAGGATGCACTCCCAGCTCCTCAGTATAACACATGAGAATCTGCAGGCCTGGCACATGCTTATTCTTCTCTCCCAGCCACCTAATTTATGCCCCAGCAATGGAAAATAGCCTGTACTTCTTCCCATGCTGGTGAGACTGTTTCTTCCCTGCCTGCCATTGCTTGTGTGGTTCCATCTATTAATAACCGGAATGACCTCCTCCTACCACTTCCCCTGGCTGATTCCTACTCCTTTTTAAAGAACCAGCTCAGGTATACCATTTTCTCCAGAAAAACGTCCTGCACCTAGCTACCTTCTCCATGCTCCTTTGTGTGTATCTTTACCTCTGCACTTGGTTTATTATAATATTTTCTTTAACTCTCTGCCTCCCCCACTAGACTTGGAGCTCCTTTAGGGTGGGGACTATATTTTATTCACTCTTTGTATCCCCAGCTCCTAGCATAATGCCCACCACCAAATCAATGTATGGTAAATGTTCGTGGAATAAACACTAACCATGTGTTTATTTTCACAGTAACAGGACTGTCACAACCACAGGCTATCAGAACTGGAAGGGCCCTTCTAGATAATCTAGTCAAACTCCCGTGGTTTTACAGATAAGGAAACTGAGGGCCTGACAGTGCATGTGCATGGCCATACAGTGATTTAGTGGCCAAGCCGAGATTAGGACTCACATGTGGCCTGAATCTCAATTCAGGGCACTTTCTGTCTGCTAAACATAAGGCTGAAAGCTTTTAAACACATAGTGTGTAGAACTCATGTTCTTCACTTGCTCACCCTCTATGAAGGGTTATGTTTGGGGGTTTCATAGGCTTAATTGTTAAACTGCGCGGGAGCAGCCCTCCGCAGCCAAACATACTTCTCCCTGTGACCTGACTGTAGAGTCACTCACTGGGCACCTTAATGAAAAATCCGCCTGTTAATGGCTTTCACTGCCCCCAAAGAGGTTGCAGTCAAGCCTGAATGCCATGGGACTCCACCAGCAAGACTTTGACCTCTGTAGTGGTCCAGATCGCACACAGGTCAGTGAAAGTATAATGGCCCATTGGGTTCCTCTGTTCTGCCTGGTAACCTTGACCTCTGTGGTGTTTTCACTTCAAAAACAATGAGAGTTGTAACAATTCCTATTTCTCAGGAAATAGTATGAGGTACAAATGAGATTAAATGCATGTGATAAATACTTGGAGATTTTCAAACTAAGAGCAGAGATGGTACTATGCAAGCCTGTGTTTTAGTTTGTCTCTTGTTTTTGAACTTCCCTCTGGGCATGTGGGCCTGGCACATCTTTAGCTGGGCTATGCAAATGAATGAGTAAGATAATAGCTATTCAATCAGAGACATCAACTTAACTGGCCTCTCTACAATTGGTGCTGGAGAGATGCACAGGGCCCCCTCATTAAGGAGTTTATCATCCAGTATTCACTGATTCAGAGAGGATGAGGAGGTAGCTTTTGGTATGCTGTAGGGGATGAAACATAGATGCAAATGAGTTTGGTCTGAGATAGTGAAGGCTGAACTTAACATAGAGTACTCTGGGAACTCAGAGGGAAAATAACTTATAGTTAAACAGTGAAGAGACCAGGGCCTTCTTTATGGAGGGGGTGGATTTCTTGCTAAGCATGGAAGGGTGGGCAGACTGCCATAAAGAGAGACAGGAGAGACAAGTCAGAGGGAGAGAAAATGGCTCGTGCAGAAGGCAGTTAGTGTTGAATGCTAAATGACTGGGCAAAGGCAGGAAATGCTTGTGTATTGAGCCCTTACTGTGTATCAGACACCGTGCTAAGTGTTTCTGATCTGTCTAAGATTTCAGCCTCCTAAGAGTGTTGCCAGGTCTCTGCTAGTCTCTTCATTTTACAGAGGGAAAGGACTAAGGCTTGGAGGAGTTAGGAAACTTTCCCAAGATCCCCAAAGCCTACGTTCTTTGCGTTTGAATCAGGCCAGGGCCTGACTCCTCAGGGCCTTGAATGGCAGGCAGAGGCGTCTCCCAAACTGTGGAGTCACTGGAGGCACTGGAGCAGGGACGGCCATGATCAGAGCCAAGCTCAGATACCCAGAGAGAGCAGGGAAGACAGCCAGACACCCACACCCCAGCTCTGACTCACTGAGGGCCCCGGAGCAAGCTGCTGTCCCTCTCTGGGCCTTTGCCTCTTTGTTTGTGAGCTGAACAAATTTCCTTCCAGTTCTAAGATCATGGAAGGTTATATTCACTTCCTAGGACTGCCATAACAAATTACCATAAATGGGGTATCTTGAAACAAAAGTTTATTCTCTCACAATTTTTGAGATTAGAAGAAGAAAGCATCCTTCCTTGTCCCTTCTAGCTTCTGATGGTTGCCTGTAATCTTTAGTGTTCCTTGGCTTATGGACATATCACTCCAATCTCTGCCTCTGTCGTCTCATGGCTGTCTCCCTCTGTGTCTTCTGTGGGTGCATCCAATATTTCTTTTCTTATAAGGACAGAAGTCATTGGATTAGGGCCCACCCTAATCCATTAGGATTTCATCTTCACTTGATTACCTCTGCAGAGACCCTTTTCCAAATAAGATCAGATCTACAGGTACTCAGGGTTAGGACTTGAACATATCTTTTTGAGGGACACCATTAACTCAAAACAGAGGCCACGGCAGGAAATCAAAGGAGTAAGAGAGGACAACAGACAAGGCCAGCAGTCTACAAACTCTGGGGGTCCCAAGCCCCCAGTAATGTTCTCACCATGCTCCTTGTAAGGGAGGCTTTCCTTTCATGGGCTGTGTGCTTGGAATGTTTGCCACTGGGACAGGGCCCAGGCTGGAATGAAAAGGCACTAGAAGGAAACCAAGAGAAGTGAAACTATGAGCCTTACAAGTAAGCCCTCTCGTCAGTGCCACCAAGGCAGGGACCAGTAAAGAAAAAGCAGATGGGCTTGTCCCTTCTGAAGGTGGAGGGAGGAAAAATTATTATCCCTGCATGGTAAGCATTAAAGCAGAAACTGTGGATCTTTAAAAAAAAAAAGTGGTTATTTTTAACCTTTTCATTTGTAATAATAGTATTCATAACTAATGATAACTGAATTTTCTGGATAGTGACTCAACCCTCTCATGACAAAGAGGAAAAGATAGAGTCTTCTCCCCAACTTACATGAAGGTGCCACCCTGCTTTTGCCAATCTAGGCACCCTTTCTGAGACCATCATCATTCCCTTGCTATTTGAGATTCTAGGGTGAGACAAAGGGTAGCAGGAAGAGGAAGAGAACCTGCCAGGGTCAGGAGTGTGTTAAGCACCTTAGTGGTTGTATATTCCAACACCCACTTTGAGGCATAGACCTGACTTAGAACATCTGACACTTGGTTATCTGTCCTTTGCTTGACCACTTCCAGTGTCAGGGGACTCACTACCTTTCTAAGCTGTCTATTCCATCTTTGAACTACTCTGATTGTGAGAAGGTTCAAACAAATTGAACCCAAAATTGCAATTCTGTGGTTTCTACCCATTTGTTCTGGCTGTTCTTGCCTTGTATCTATCAGAACAATCTTCTCTCTCTTCCCTAGGATAGTTTGCCACATAATGGAAATGGTCCCACATACCCCTGCGGTCCCCCTTCCCTCACCTTTTCCTCATACTGCATAGTTTTGTATTCCATCACCATCACTAGGTTGACGTGTTAATACTTATTAATATATTTATTAGAGTGATATAAGGAGAGGGGTCACTTTTGGAAACAAAAAATAAAACCCTGGTGCTCAGAAGCCCTCCTAATGGAGTATGGTTTACCTGGTGGCATAGTTCATGGCTCCACTGCTAACTTGAGCTATTTAACCCTGGATGAGTCCTTCTGTTAGGCTGATCACCATTAACATGTAGGCTTATTGGGGCAGGGAGTTTGTCCAGTGCTGAATGAATAAATGAATGGATGGGAGAAGCCTGGTGCTTTCTATCTGCAGATTTTAGAGTTGGTGTTTATTAATTCTACTTCTAGCCTCTTTTACTTTGTTTGACTTTGCTTAACTTTATTGGATCTCAATTTCTTCAACTAAAAGTGCAGAAAAATAACAATACTCTTTCTCACTTGACTGTTATGTTGGGAAAAGTAATTGCAAAGTCATCTGTGAATAAAAGACCCCGGATATTCCACATATGAGAGCTGAGAAAAAATTCATGGGATCAGGTACAGCATACATAGGATCTTGTAGCCCTGCAGTCCCCTACCTCCAGGCCTCAGACCAATACCTGTTAGGAATCAGGCTGCACAGCAGGAAGTGAACAGCAGGCAAGTGAGCGAAGCTTCATCTGTATTTACAGCCATTCCCCATCACTTGCATCACTGCATAAGCTCTGCCTCCTGTCAGATCAGCTGCAGCATTGGATTCTCATAGGAGCACAAACCCTACCGTAAACTGTACATGCAAGGATCTGTGCTTCTTATAAGAATCTGATGCCTGATGATCTGAGGTGGAGCTGAGGTGGTGATGCTAGCGCTGGGGAGCAGCTGCAAATGCAGATTATCATTAGCAGAGAGGTTTGACTGCACAGAGACCATAATAAATCAATTGTTTATAGACTCACATCAAAACCCTATCAGTGAGTGGCAAGTGACAATTAAGCTGCATCTGGTGGCAGTCTTTAAGTCAGAATACAACACTTACTTTAGTCCACATTGTAGTCCGCTGGTTATTTTACTTACCACTTCCATTCGTGCCTCTTTCCTGCACTGCACACTTGTATCAGTCGCAGTTTTGGTAAGCCCACAATATAACCCTAGCAAAAATGAGTAAAAACCAAACATCGCTGGAGAGCTTCTTTGAACAGGGGAAAGACCCAATGATGAGACAGCAGAAGACTCTAAGACTGCCAACAAAATGAAAGCTGCATTTAAAAGAAAATACCAAGAATCCTATTTAAATTACAGGTTCACTGTAACAGGTGACTCCCATTCTCCAACCCCGCTTTGTATAATATGTGGCCACCAGCTATCCAATGAAGCCATGAATCCTTCAAGACTGCTTCACCACATGGAGCCCAAGCACCCTGCATTAAAAGACAGGCCTTTGGAGTTTTTCAAAAGAAGCGGGGGGGGGGGGGGAGAAACATTAACATGAAGAACATAAGCAATTATGGAAGGCCACCACTTCATGAAATGTGTCTGCACTGAGAGCATCATTCTTAGTGGCTAACCACATTGCTAAAGCTAAGAAGCCCTTTACTATTGGTGAAGAGTTGATCCTGCCTGCTGCTAAGGACATTTGCTGTGAACATTTAGGAGAGCCTGCAGTTCAAAAGGGAGCATGTGTTCCTCTTTCAGGTAGCATCATAACTAGACGAATTGATGAAATAGCAGAGGATATTGAGGTATATTTGTTAGAGAGGACTAATGGGTCACTGTGGTATGCAATCCAGGTGGACAAGTCTACCAATGTTGACAACAAGGCAACAATGCTTGTTTTCGTGCAATATATTTTTCAGGAGGATGTGCATGAGGATATGTTATGTGCACTTTTGTTGCCAACCAACAGCACAGCTGCAGAACTATTCCAGTCTTTGAATGATTACATGTCAGGAAAACTGAATTGGTCATTTTGTGTCAGTATATGCATGGACGGAACAGCTGCCATGACTGGACAGCTTTCTGGTTTCACTACTCAGGTCAAGGAGGTCACTTCTGAATTTGAGTCTACGCACTGTGCCATCCACAGAAAAATGCTGGCTAGCCAAAAAAATGTTCCCTGAACTAAACAACATTTAGCAGGATATGATTAAAATTATCAACCTGATTAAAATACATGTTTTTAACTCATGTCTGTTTGCCCAGCTATGTGAGGACATGGACGCAGAGCACACATGTCTTATCTGCTTTTTTTTTTTTTTTTTTTTTTTTTGAGACAGAGTCTTGCTCTGTCACCCCAGCTAGAGTGCTGTGGCATCAGCCTAGCTCACAGCAACCTCAAAGTCCTGGGCTCAAGCAATCCTCCTGCCTCAGCCTCACATGCCACCATGCCCAGCTAATTTTATTTTTTCTAATTTTTTTAGTTGCCCAGCTAGTTTTTCTATTTTTAGTAGAGATAGGGTCTTGCTCTTGCTCAGGCTGGTCTCAAACTCCTGAACCCAAG